>VWZF01002813.1:216775-227936 GCA_013396755.1 Sclerurus mexicanus
CTGCCCTTCAGTGCCCCGCCGACTGTGCCCCTCACATACCCCGCGGTTCGGCCCCTCAATATCGTGGTTCTGCCCCTCAAATACTCCTCAGTTCTGCCCCTCAGTAACCCGCAACTCTGCCCCTCAAATAACCTCCAGTTCTGCCCCTCGATATCGCGGNTTGTTTCCCCAGTACGTGGCGGCTCTGGAGGACATGCTGCGGGAGCTGAAGCAGCAGGCCAAGTGAGTGCTGAGGTTTGGGCTTCGTGGGACGGGGGGGACACTGGGTTGGGTGTCAGGAGAAATCTCCCCACTGCAGGAATGGGTAAGTGTTACAGTGGGTAAGCCTTGTTGGAATGGGATGCACGGGGAAGTGTTGGAGTCACACCCTGGAAGTGTTCGTCAAGCAAGTGGACGTGGCACTTTGTAATGTCATTTAGTGGGAATGGGGGGATTCGGTCGAAGGTTGGGTTGGTGGTCCTGGAGGTCTTTTCTAGCCCTAGTGATTGTGTGATTTGATGGTCTCTTATACAGCCCATAAACAGCACAGCACATCCTTCCCTGTGGAATGTGCCCTGAGCTCTCCCTGCCTTGGAAAAGCTCATTTGCAGGGGGTTGCAAGTGTGTTCCTATCCTCAGGCTAAAGGTGCTTCTTTGAAGAACCATGTGGGGGGTGTTTTCTGTCTTATTTTATTTGGGAAGTCAGCTGAACAGTCAAAAATGCTGATAACCCTTGGTTTTCATATTATTATCTTTCAATTCCAATAGCAAGCCAGCCCCTGAACTGCTGAATGAATACTCTCGCAAAGTGGACTTCCTAAAGGGGCTCCTAGAAGCTGAAAAATTGGTAAGATCTACTAGTTCAGTTTGAAAAGACTTCAGTGTTCCCTCCTTATCCACCTTATTGCCTGGCTCCTGTGTTGACTTTTATCTTGTATGTCAAAATCTTGCCAGGCAGTCCTTGATACAACTGTGAATAAACATTTTGGATCCATGTTTTGTTAAAAGGAGGTGTTATATGAACTCTGAAACTTCTTTGCTCCTTTTCAAAAGCAAAGCCCACCTTGCCCAGCTCCCCCTCACTCCTTTGCTGTGAGATGCAGGGGCTGGCCCCTCCTTCAGCCCTGCCACCCCTCTGGGTGGTGCCAGGTGCACCTGGAGAGCTCTGAAATGCCAATAAGCTGGATTTTGGCTCCAGTGCTGCTGGTCAGGCTGGAGAGTGTGTGACATCCATGACTTTTCACTGCTCCTCCCCACCCACAGTCCTCATCCATGGAGAAGGCTCTGGCAAACCAGTTCCTGGCCCCCGGCCGCACCCCGACGACCGCCAAGGAGAGAACCCCAGCCACCAAAACAGTCCATCTGCAGGCCAAGGCTCGCTGCACGGGCCAGATGAGGAGTGAGCTGCTTGGGACAGTAGGTTTGGTGCTGCTGCTTCCCAGATTGTCCTTGTGGTGTTCAGCTGCCTCGGCTGGCAGTGCCTGAGCTGTGTCCCAGCCCGGGTGGGGAGTCACCTTCTTTCCAGGTTGGGTGGTGTGAATGCTGGGCACAGGCACTCTGCCAGGCCTGGGGGGCTCTCTCTTATCACTGACCCTCTGTAACCTGGTGTTTTGGTTCTCCTTCTGCCTCACAGGACCCCTTGGCTACCGATGGTAAGTTTTATCTATCATTGTTTTCTCTAACTTTAGTCAACCTGAGTCTTACAGGGAGAGGAGGAGGAAGGTCAGGTATTAGTTTGCCCAAGGTGTACTTTTAATTTAATGGCTCACTTTTTTTTTCAAGATGGCAGATTTTAAAAGCAAACTAACCCAAAACCAGATGAAAGCAGAAGTGTTGTTTTCAATGGTAGCAGGGACTTGCAGGAACCTCTTTTTGTAGAATTTATACAGAAAGAGACATTCTAATTACAGCATTAGCAAGGACAATTTACCTTTATTGTTGCTCCTGTTCCCTTCTGCTGTGAGCAAATCATGTGATTTTGGGCACTTGGAGTAGGCGTCGTTCAGTTCCCCTGGAGTACACAGCCATGTTTTTCACTTAGGGAACTGGGAGGAATTAATTTGTGGTTTCCATGGCTACTGTTACAGTGGCTGGAGCTGGGCCAATCTAACGTGTCCTGAAAGAACACCAAGGCACACAGGGCTTCAACCCTGCCCTCAGGGATGTGATTCATCTGGGGTTTTTTCCCTCTTTTGATGTTACATGTCCTCTTTTCGCTGTGGAAAGCAGGTAGGCATTTGACATCCATATCCCTTGGGGTGGAGGCCACGTAGGATTTGGACATCTGAAAATCCCTTACAGAAGACTTGTTTCTTCAGCCTGTGACTGCATGGGAATTTATAACGTGCTAAAACACAAATTTAACTCTTTTTTTCTTTCAGATTCTGAGGAGCTGAACATAAGGAAGCGGAAGTAAGTCCAAATTCCTCATTCTAATGCTCGGTGTTTTGGAAACTGTTTTCCCCATGACCTTTAAATCCCAGATGTACTTTAATTTGGGTGAAGTGTCTGCTGATAGAAAGCAAAGTACAGTGACTTAACTGCCCTTGTTGTACGGTGGAGTTGCAGAGTCAGGGGGAATGTTGGGAGATGGACCCACAAGGAAGTAGAAAGCCCTTTTTCCCCCCTTGTGCTCTTGCAGAGGCCTCGTATCAGACGAGAAGCAGTCTGCAGTGGAGCTGGATGCTGTGCTGCAGCACCACCAGGACATGCAGGAGAAGCTGGCTGAGGAAATGCTCAGCCTGGCTCGCAGCCTCAAGAACAACACTCTGGCAGCACAGAACGTGATCAAACAGGACAACCAGGTAGCACACCCTGACGCTGGAACCCCTGGGTTATGGGTGAATGATGAAATGAGTGAAATCCTACACCTGTAACAATTCCAGGTGGGATTAGAGCGGGGAGACTGGAGGCAATACCTGCCTGCTGCTGTGTGCGACTGAACCTTTCCTCTGCTGGAGGAAACCTCAGCCAGACTTGCAGCCCTGAGCGTGACACTGTTTGCTCTCTGCTCCACAGACACTGTCCCATTCCCTCAGGATGGCAGACCAGAACTTCGAGAAGCTCAAGGACGAATCCGACCGCCTGGAACAGCACGCCAAGAAATCAGTCAACTGGCTGCTGTGGATAATGTTGATTGTAGTTTGCTTTATATTCATCAGCATGATTCTCTTCATCAGGATTTTCCCCAAATTAAAGTGATGATTTCTATTTTATTTAAAGCTTTTCATGTCCTTAAAAGAGGCTGTCCAAGGCCTACCCTTGCATCTCTTCCTTGTGCAGGCAGTGGAGAGTTTCATGGGAAAGGTTTTCCACACTTGGATAGTTGGTTACTTTTTACCTGGTGACTGTTGTTGCCTGTTGAGGGAAGAGCTGAGATAACGATGAGAATTCATACTGAGCTGCTAACAAGGTCGTTAGTGGATACATACAGTCATTTTTAATGTGGTTGTGGCAAATGTTACAACTCCTAAAAGGCATTTAGTCAATATGAATATAAATAACAGGTGAAGTCTTACTGCTCACAGCTTTTCTTACTGACCTAGGACTTGCTGCCAACAGGATATTTAATTTCAGCTCTGTACATACACAGCTGTAGGTGCAGGAAGAGAGTTCTGCCGTTGAGGTGCTTGCCTGGCTCAGATTCAGAGTATCAACAGGTAGAGCCCTTCTCAGGCTCACCTTCTTCTCAGGTGGATATTTGGGACTTTGGACTTCACAGTCTTCTCCAGTTTAGGCTTACTATAGGTCTGGAGTTGCTCGCTGTTGCAATGTTTGCTCCCCTTTTGTACGTGCAAGTGATCTCCCTTCTCATTGTTATGTTGATGCCGTTTCAGGACGAAAACACCATGACCCTGCACCGTAGAACTGTACACACAGAACTCCAGGTGGCACAGACCTCACCTGTGCAAACATGTTTTCACTGTAAGATGAGGGCAAAGGAAGGTGGTGTCTTCAAGATGGAAGTAATAGTTAAAAAAAGTACTCAGCCTTTCCTTTCGAGACAAATTATTCAGGTCAAGAGTGTTCCTGTCAAACGTCTTCTTAAGAGTTCACTACAGTAAAACACATAAACTAGAACTAATATTTTTAAAAACACTGCTACTGGTAGGAAACCTGAGACCCTGCAGTGATGCAAGGTTTGTGTGAGTGTTGTAGGTGCCTGTGGTAAGCTGAAAGGAAACCTGCACCCTTTCTGTGCTGGTGTTTTGTGGAGGAGTCCTGTGGCAGGGGTTGGTGTTCACAGGGGAGGGCAGGGCACCAGGGGACCCTCTGAGTGCTTTGGCCGTCTCTGCTGCTGTTTGGAATGACCACGTGGGGTATTCCAGCCCTGGCTGGTGATCCCAGCAGCCCCGGGCCAGGAAAAGGTGAGGGAAGAGCTGTTTGTCAGGGTTGGGTTCTTAGGAAAACCCGACTTTGCTTTGAACACATTGCAAAGCACCAGGCTGGGTCAGAGCTCTGCTCTGTCCTGTCCAGGCCCAGCTGTGTCACTGAGGGCAGTTAACACCTTTTACATAAAATATTTCTGTTCATTTAGCAGGATGGTTGCTATTTACTATGCTATTCACTTATGGAATCAATAAATAAAATATGAAGTACAGCTTTTTATTCCAAATATGATATCTATGTAATACTCTTGTTCAAACAAACTTATTACTTACCTTGAACTTCATAGAGATTTATAGTTGTTTCAGTGGATTTATGGACATTTCTGCTTTTCCCAGTTTTTTTCTTCAGCTGCAGTGTTTGACATTTCGCTGTGCTTCATTAATCAATGCTGTGTCACCAATTTATTTTTCAGTTCTAATTGTTTACTACTTTGCCTGCAGGCATTTCAGTGCTGAGTTCTTCTCTTAGAGGCTGAATGTGGTGCTGGAATGTTTTTTATGTGTGAGATTTTTGGGATGCAACATTAATGCTGCATGGTCTATAACATTTTCCTCTCTATTACTTGAAATAAATTGTTTTTTTCTAGCTTGCAAAAGGTTTGGTGCATTATTGCAGACAAGTTTAAAGCTGGATTTTGCTATCAGCCATGTGTTGCCTGTAATTTTTGGCACTTATAAATTAGGAGCTCAGTTGGAAAGACCTGAAAGGGAACTATCAGTGACAGCTCGTCCCCAGGAAAACATCCACCCCTCCGAGTCCCTTGCTTTCCAAAGAAGCCTGCACAGAGTGAGTTCAGAAACTGTTTAACTTTTGACTGTTAACGTTCCCTGGCTGTTTGTTGTTTTGAAGGCTGAACTGCCAGGACTGAACCCTGTAACTAATAACACCTTTTGTTATCTGCTGTGGCCGTTGAGCCCGAGCCTCTGCTTCCTGGGGCTTCTCTGCCCGGGTGGAAGAGCGTTCCCTTGTGCCCCAAAGCCAGCGGGTCCCTTGGCCCAGCAGCCAGCGACCCCTGCACACGGGCTTGTTGCCTTGGCTCTTCTTGACTTCCTTTAGCAATTACAGTAACTCAACACCCCTTTGAAGATGGGTGCCGCTAGTATTTAGAATAAACAATGACTCAAGGCTTTGTGACATTTCCCGAATGAATGACAGTTTTTATTTTTGACTAACCTGTGGGGGGTGGTGGACTCTGCTGCTCCAGCCCTCAGCTCCCTTCCGTGGCACGGGGCTCTGATGTGCTGCTCTCCACAGAATAATGTTATATATAGAAATCGCTCTCTGAGAGTTGCTTAACTTTCCCAAAAGCTTGGGAAATCCAGATGGAGAGATGTTTATCGGGCAGAGGGCTGGGCCTTGCTTGGCTTCTTGGCAGACTACCTACTTTGAGACAGCAAGGAAAATGAAATCAAAAATCTTTTGGAGGCTTGGGTCGTGTCAGGACGGTGAATGCACTGATTCAGTCTGGCAGCAGCAGTGACTCTGGGTCAGTCTCAGCTTCTCTGGCAAACATCCTTGGTGGCAGAGGCTGTGTGCTACAATACTCAGTGTTTAAGCAGTGTCTTCAGTCCCAGCCAGATTGGATGTTCTGGAAGGATTGTTTGCAGGTAATAGGCTGGACTGGCAGGAGCAGAGCACTGGATACCACGGCTCCTGTGGCCGGGCAGTCCCAGCTTGTTTGAGGGTTTACTTTGCAGTATCTGTGCATCAGACTGAGGCGCTGTGAGCAGCTTTCCCAAACTGGCCGCTGTGCTGCCCGAAGGGAGTATCTTGTGAAGGGTCAAAACGAGGGAGAGGGCAGAGCTGGTTCTGCTCCTGGGTGTTCACTGCGTGACGCTCCCTCCTCATTGCTCTAAACCTGCCTTGAAACCTCAGAATCGAGTCTTAGGATTAAGAGTTGCAATCTAGTTTCTTTTACAGAAGAAATTCCTCCCTGGGAGGGTGGGCAGGCCCTGGCACAGGTTGGGCAGAGAAGCTGTGGCTGCCCCATCCCTGGAAGTGTCCAAGGCCAGGTTGGACGGGGCTTGGAGCACCCTGGGCTGGTGGAAGGTGTCCCTGCCATTCCCGAGCGCTGCAGCACGTCCAGGCCCGGCTGGGAGCTGCTGCCCTGCCCTGCCCCGCTGCTGAGGCTCCCTGCGCTCTCGCCCTGTGTCCCATTGAACCGCAGTGACATTACAACCTGCCGCAGCTAAATCAATACCACCTGTCACATGATGCCACCGTGACATTTCTGGCATGAGCGCTCCCTCTAACAGGAGCTGGAAGTGGGAAGCAGCAGCAGCCGGTGAATAATGGATCAGATACGCCTGATTTGTAGCATTTACAGAGGGAGGGCGTGTCTCCCAGCGACAGAACAAACCGGTTATCAAACGGGAACTGGGAGTTCTGGCTCGTCCAAAACGCAGCCCGGGAGCTGAAGCAGCGAGGGGCACACGGGGCGTGTGAGTCCCGGCTGCCAGCAGGGCCAGCAGAGCCTCCAAAGATCAGCAAAAACGGGCAGTAGTGTAAGGAAACAAAGGACCAAAGAAGGGGGCTGTGCTGTAGGTGGGACTGGTGTGGCCAGTGGGCGTCCTGGTGTGGCCAGTGGGCGTCCTGGTGTGACCAGTGGGTGTCCTGGTATGGTCAGTGGATGTCCTGGTGTGGCCAGTGGGCGTCCTGGTGTGGCCAGTGGATGTCCTGGTGTGGCCAGTGGGTGTCCTGGTGTGCCCGTGGGTGGGTGGGTGACACGGCCGCTGCCTTGCACATGGTGGCTGATAAAGAACAAGGTGCCTGGCAGCAGGTTGTGCAAAGCACTCGTGGGGCAGGGCAGGAGCTGGAGGGGAGGGTGGAGCAGGAGGAGGCCACATCTGTCTGCTGTCTCACCTTTGGGCCCCGCTCGCCAACCCACCTTTGGTGGTGTCATTTGGTTCTTCCATACTGAAAAGTTTGGTGCTGAATTAGACCAGAAATGTTCTGGTAAGGAATGCAAAGTAAGTCCAGTATTGGGTCTGCCCCTGTGACATCCCAAAATCAAACTGAGCAAACCCAGAAACTGGAAAAAAGAAGGATAAAACCATGCTGAATTGGCCATGGAGAGCAGTGACTTTCTTCATCTCCAGTGTCTCTGACCTCCATGTAGCAGAGAGATGCCCTCTGCCATTTTCACCTTGGCCAAAAGTTTTATTTGCTCATGTAACAATGGAATTCTCCAGAAGGATCTGACAGTGTTTCCTGTTGCAAGAGTCAAAAGCTGGGACTTCTGTCCTTAGCACGTAAAGTGACCGGATCTCCATCCTCTGAGCCCTCTCCCATGGAGGAGAGAAAAGCCACTTATCGGATTTGGTGTGGACGGAAGGAAGGGTAAGAAAGGAACTTGGTCAATCCATGACGTGAAATATTTTATATTAAGAGATTTGGCAAATGGTTCTGTGTGACTCTAAACAGGATGAGATAATTTTCCAAGGTCAGCTCTCCTGCGCTCTCAGCATTAGGTTTAGTCACCGAGAAGTCAATTCTGTAGCCTTTGCAGCAACATCCTGCCAGTGATGCAGAACCTTGGCTGTTGTTGGCTTCAGCAGCAACCCTGCTGCATCTTCAAAGGCCAGCAGGCTGGACAACGTGAGTACTGCGTGGTGAGAAACTTGTGAGCAGGAAAGCACCTCTGGAAATCCATGAGAACGGAGCAACCCAAGCCATGGGGTAACTCTTCAGCCAGGCAGTTGTAACCTGTTGTTCAGAGAAGGCCACCCTTGACTGGGTGAAGCAGAAAGGGAAGAATTCTGACCCTCAGCTCGGCCTCTTGCTTGTGTGGCTTTGGCTCCTGAGCTGGTTTTCAGATTTTTAGTTCTTAGAACTGGTACCAACGTACCTTCTTGGTGAGTCAACTGCTCCAAAGCTCGTTTTGGGCACAAAGGTTGATCCTGGACTGTTTGATTAGCAAGAAACTTTGATTTGTGTGGCTAAAAGCACCCAACCTAAAACCCAAAGCCACGTGAGTTTGGTTGCAGTGTACAGAGAGAAAGATGGATTTGGTTTTCCAGGTGTGAAGCTTTCAGCAAGTGCTGGTGATGGGGAAGCTGAGCCACGTTCCCTCTCCACATGCGCTCGTGTCAGCACTGGGATGTCACTGCTGTAATGCCAGGCTGCTTTGCTTCATCTTCCCTACTCACTCCTGCAAAGGGGATTCCTGCTCCAGGGATGGGCTACAAGGACTTCAGCTCCTGGCAGCATTGGTCTGGAGGGGCTGGGATCTGTCACGGAGTTGGTACACTTGGGGTGGTTTCACCTGGAGGCATCTGTAGGGCAGAGCAGTAGGACTTTGGACAAGGGCCTGGAGCAATAGGACAAGGGGAAGGGCTTCCCACTGCCAGAGGGCGGGGATAGGTGGGATATTGGGAAGGAATTCTTCCCTGGGAGGGTGGGCAGGCCCTGGCACAGGTTGCCCAGAACAGCTGTGGCTGCCCCATCCCTGGAAGTGTCCAAGGCCAGGTTGGACAGGGCTTGGAGCAACCTGGGCTGGTGGAAGGTGTCCCTGCCCATGGCAGGGGGTGGCACTGGATGGGCTTTAAATTCCCTTCCCACCCAAACCATTCCGTGATTCAAATAAGCACTGGACCAACCCAAAATAAGTAAGTCTTTATGGGGTCAGCTGGGTGGATACACATTCTTGGAAGTCTCTCTGTATTTATTTTCTTAGGAGGATTCAGAACTGAACCCCCACGGGCTGGAAGTGTCACAGTTCATAGCAGACACTTCTCACTGCTGATTTCTAAGTTATTTTAACTAAACCATTGAGGAGAGAAAGAAATATGACCATTGTCGATATTTAATACCTCAAACTACTGATTTTTAGCAGTTACTTGAATGAGAAACGAGGGAAGAGCCTGCATTGCAGCTCTTACAAAAAAAAGGGAGAGTAAGCAGGTGTTGGCTCCGTCTCTTTGCGCCCACATTGCTCCTGTTGGTTTATCTGATTGCAAACCAAGGGCACTGTAGCGTGATGAATATGCAGCAGTGAGTGTATGGGAAGGATGCTGGAAAGATTGCACCCTGATGTTCTTAATCAGTAATTAGAAACTAAAAATAGTATTTTAAGGAAAGATAATAAATCTGTAGCCTTTAATCCTCCTGTGCCAATGTGTAAGCTGATATCATTATTGCATGAAAGGCAACAAGAACCTAAGTGAGTAAGCAGGAACAGGTTGCTATTAGAGTCAGAGTATAAATCCCACATAGCCTGAGCTGTCTCGGTGATGTTTGGCTCTGTCAGTCTTTATGCAAAGTCTACAGCCATAAAGCAGGTGAATTTGCAAGCAGAGAACGCACGGTTTTGTTGTTTATTTCCATCCCTCAACTGCCCTCGCTTCCTGAAGTGTCCCAGAATGAGGGAGGCTCTGAGTGTGCCCGCACTGGTGAGCTCGAGGCAGCAGTGTGGGTTTGGGGAGATGGACAGAGCTGGGGGAAAAGCCCTCCCATGATGCGCCAGCGGCCGAATCAACAGCTCCTGTGCCGGGCAGACACACACCTGCTGTGCTGGTGGCAGGGAGAGCATCCCCGCCCGGGCAGAGCCTCTGTCTCAGCCTTTAGCCAGCCTGCAAATGCCAAGATGTGGCTGCTGTGGCACAGGTGCCATCCCAGCTAACGCTGCTGCTGCCGGTCAGGGCAGGCCCCCAGCCTCAGCCTGCCCAGCAGGGAAACCTCAAACGGCGCCAGGGAGGGAGTGAGTCACACAGCCCCGACTTCACTGACCAGTCCCACTCCTGTTCCCACCGTGGCACAGCCCTGGGACCACTGCAGGGACCCTTTACACGCAGAAGTAACCCAAATTCTTTAAGCTCCCAGTGCAATGCAGAGTCCAGACACAGGAGCTGAGGCACAGCAACCTGCTGGCCACCACTGTCCTGCCACAGAGGTGAGATCTGCTCTCAGCTGGAGAGGGTGGAGGAAAGATTTTAAAGAAGAACGTCTGTTTACCAAGTCATTTTTTGAACTAAAATAAAAAGCTTTATTTCAGCAGTTTGTAACTCATTTGTCTTGCAGAAATGGCTGAAAGCAAGAGGCAGATGAAATGACTGGAAGTTGCCAGGAAACGTACTGCCATGGCTTAGTGTGAGCACAGTGCAGAGACGATTAAAAATGGCACCAAATGGTGAATCCCACTGGAAAAAGAACCAGAAATCCGCACTGGGCTCTGTGATACTGAAGGCAGTGCTGGTGGGTGGGCAGTGCCCCCACCCCAGGCTCTGTCCAGAGGGGCTCTGGGGCAATTCATCCTCTCCAAATGCCTGAGGAGAGGAGGAGGAGGGACATGGGCACAGCCGAGGCAGCAGCCCTGGGCAGTTGGCACTGGAGACAGCGAGAGAGAATCCCAGAATGGTCTGGGTTGGAAGGGGTCCTTGGGGATCATCTAATTCCCACTCCTGCTGTGGTGGGCAGGGACACCTCCCACCAGCCCAGGGTGCTCCAAGCCCCGTCCAACCTGGCCTTGGACACTTCCAGGGATGGAGCAGCCACAGCTTCTCTGCCCAACCTGTGCCAGGGCCTGCCCACCCTCCCAGGGAAGAATCCTTCCCAATATCCAGCCTAAATTTCAATCTGGACCCATGGCAGGATGCTGCTGACTGAACTCCCCAGTTTCACTCTCTCAAACACTACCAGGGCCACAGCGGCTCCTCAGAAACGGGTCTGACAGCTGGGCTGGGATCACAGGGGGAGGGAGGGATGGAGGGATGGATGGAGCAAGGGGGGGAGGAAAGGATGGAGGAATGAGGGAAGGATGAAGGGATGAGGGAGGGGGGATGGAGGGATGAGGGAG
>VWZF01002813.1:229460-361796 GCA_013396755.1 Sclerurus mexicanus
TCTGTCCCCAGTCCCCATCCCGATCCCCATCCCAGTCCCTATCCCGGTCTCATCCCGGCTCTGTCCCCAGTCCCCATCCCGATCCCCATCCCAGTCCCTATCCCGGTCCCTCCCAGCCCTCTGCCCCCGCCGCTGCCCCAGAACCGGCTCCGGTTTCAGGAGGGTTTGGCGTGGCCAGACGCGGAGGTTTTGTCTCTGACCACTTGTAGGTAGCGGTGCCAAATCCCCCGGTATTACCGGGGAGAGCTCCGAGGGCAGCTCTGTGTTTACCCGGGGGCTCGTAAAATACAAGACAGGGGGTGTAAAGATGTTGTGTTGGAAGCTGGGAGCTTGTTAAACCCACGGCTGGCTCGAGGTTAAGCCTCCCAAGCTGTTTTGGTGGGTCCTGTTAAATAAATTTGCTTAGGAAATCCTTTTAATTAGAGGTTCTTTAATTTTGGGTGATTTTTGCAATTTTTTTTAACGAAAGGGAAATATTTATTTAAAGGCAGCTGACTGGACCCGTGGGTCGTCTCTGCCATAGGCAATCTGCCCGGTAACATTCCCGTTGGAAAAGGTGACAGCGGAACTGGTTCATGTGTAGACAATCCAGTGACGGGTGTTTCTGGGGGGAAACAGCCTCTTTTCCCAGCGGCGGGACAAGTTACATGTTTCAAAAACACCCCAGTTTCTTCCTCAGACGTGTTTTTACATTCCAGGCCTTAAGAGAGGCCGGTGGTTTGGTGTTACCTGGGCAGGGTCAGTCCCCCTGGCTGGGCAAACCTGCCCCGTACCAACGGAGAGGGGGGAGAGGCACAAATAATTAATAAATAAACACACGTACAGCCTGAGGCCAGCAGCTCCTACTCTGAAAACATTTGTTATCACTGCTACAGCGAAGCGTGTTGTTTAGTTACGTATTGAAATCCTCTTTGCTTGTTGGGGTTCAGCTGTGCTTGTGATCTTAGCTCCGTAGTCTCTGCTGTGGGGGGATTGCTGCGTGCTCTGGGGTTCCCGGGTGGAGGAACAGGAGCACAGTCTGAGCTGGAGTATTTTCTTGTCCTTCATCCAGTGCGAGTGCTTTGTAAGGTATTTTGCAGGCTGTTCAGGCCATAAGGCCCCAAGTACAGAGGGTTTTCTGGGAATGATCAGGCCACGGAGGTCCACGGCGGGGATGGGAACCAACCCAAAACGGGGTGTTCCCTGGGCAGGGGGGCTGGTGGAGAAGGCTGTGCTGGAGCCCTGTGCTCGCAGGACAGGCCCCGGGGTAACGCTGCTCTCCCGGGACAATATTCCCCCATACGGGGTTTTCCTTGTGCCCTTCCCGTTGCTGTTTCTGTGTGAGATGTGCAGGTGGTTCAGGAGGCGAACGGGATGGGTGGTTTAAGTCCACACTCACGTCCTTTGGATGCAGACACTGAGTTTTTCCTCCTCGACCCATCCCCAAAGTGTTTCAGGAACACCTGTTTTGTGAGAGCTCTCCTACGTGTGAGTGAAGGTAGTTGGTGAGTTCAGAAGTTACTGACAGGAGTAGCAGCAAGGGGCGAGGGAAGGAGACCCAACCCGTGCATGAAATGAAGATCCATATGTCTTGTTTTGGGAAGCAAAACAGGTCTGTGTATTTTTTTATCGCTCTCTAAACATAATGCAACTTCTTGAAATAAATCTCGCCCGTGACTCATGCCCATCAGTTCATTAGCTGTGGCGTTTGGGCTGGGATTTACCTCACCTGGTTCCAGGCATCTGCTCGTGGGGCAACTTACTTGGGGCTGCTTTTGTGGTTAATGGAAAACTAATCAAGGCAGTCACTAGAGTTGAGAGTCCCTTTCTAAACCCCTGCCCTGAATTTGGGTGCTGCTCGTGTTCCATTGCCTGCTGCTGAGGTGGGAGTCGGGATTCTGGCTGAGATCTCTCCACCTAAATCATTGTGTGGGACAGATTTCACTGGGTATTTCTGTGCTACTACCCACGAAAGCAGGTTGCTTCTTAATTCCTGTATCTGGCTCGTCCAGATGCTTTTGTGTCCCACCTCAGCCCCGCGTCAGTGTCTGATGTTGAGGGCCTCGGTCTGGAGGGGGATTTTGCTCCCAGGAGTGGGAAGTGGGAAGGATGAGCGAGGGAGGGCAGGGCTGGATCAAACCTGAGCACTGTAAAACCCCAGGGCTTCCTGGAGGTCGTTTTTGGGGTGCCTGTGCTGGGCCATGTGAGTGATGCTGGTGCTGGCTCTGTGGAGAACCCGTTCCTGCTGCCTTTGGGGCAGGAGCAGCCTCAGCTCAGCCCTCTCCCCAGGGATCTCCGTGCTCCTGGGAGCCTGTGGCTGGTTATCTTTGCCTGGACACGGGGCGGGATGAGCCCTGTTTTCTGCTGATGCTTTGGGTTGGATGAAGAGGGCATAAAGCAAGCCCAGCCCGGGCTTTGTAGGCCAGGCTGGGAGCTTATCTGTGCTTTTGGCACGGAGTGACCTCGGTGAGAGGTTTTCCCTCAGCTCGGCGGTGCCAGCCGGGGTTGTGAAAGGTGACAGGCACCTGAGATGTTCCCTGGGGGGCTGGGGGGGCTCCCTTTGGAGCCCATACCCAGCCCTGCGTGTCTGGGGTGAAGAACTGAAGCTCAAAAATTCGTGTGTCAGGATTAGGTGGTTTTTATGCGTGTGAAACTGCTGCTGCAGGAGGCAGAAGTGTCCTCCAGTCCCTGGCACTGCCCTGGCACTTGACAGCGTGTTTTCCTGTCTCAGCATCTACCCCAAGAAACACCCAAAAGTCCTTCCTCCGGTTTCCTGGTGCCGCTGCCTTAGGCAGAATGGCAAAGCTTTTGACTTGACCAAAGGGAGTGTGATTTTTCTCCCGTAATTTGTTTATTCAGAGGGCAGCAAACACTATAAAAACGCAGAATTCGCTAATGGTTACCTGGAATGGTTTGTGACCCTTCTGTGCCAGGTGACACCGGTCTGGATTGTTAAAGGCCAGGGCTCTGCAGCAGTGAATCGTTCAGGTTTGCTGCCCACATGCTTTGCTGTAAACAAAGTGTAAGCTCCAGCTATTCCCCTGCTTGGGCTCTGTCTGGGAAACTTAACCTCTGACACCAGATCTGGTTTCTTCATTCAGGACCTGGAGGTTCTTACCAAACCAGTTTGTCCGAGAGGCTTTGGCATCTTGGGATTTGTTGGTTTGTTTGTTTGTTTTCACGAAGCTTCCCTTCAGCCTGGTGTGCTGGGGGGGCCGAGGGAACATTCTGCCAGGATTTTATCCCGGCTTGGAAGTTGCTCCGAGTACCTGGTAGGGATGGAGGATGTGCTTCCTCTGGCAGCTGGGCTGCTGAAATGCAGGCGTTTCTCTGTAGTGGAGGCTTTGCCAGGAGTTTGCACAGGAGTAGCTCTGGGCCCTGCTCCTGGAGAATCAATTTGTGATTTTTATTTCCCTGAGAGCTGATTTATGTGTTTTTTGAAACCAGGTTGTCTGTGTTATAATTGATGGCTCAACTTTGCTCTCCTTCTTCTGGGATCAAACCCGCCTTGCCTTCATCCTGAACGGTTGATTAATTCCCCTGTCCCTGCAGAAGAAATACTACTGAGGGAAGCTGTGGAAAAACACTTATTACTTTGCTTTAAACTGCTTCTTGTTGTCTTGGTAACAATAAATTTATGGGGTGACTTAAGCAGCTACTGCATGAACAGGAGATACGAACTGCTGAGAATTCAAAGGCACGAGAAGATGGAGGAACCTGCAGCTAAAAAGCATATTTAGTTTCAGATGTTCTTAATTCCTTATTATTCTCCTTGAGGGGGTAAAACAAAAGGAGCTCAGATGCTGTGGTGCTATTTATCACCTCAAAACTAAACTGCAGTAGAACGTGGAAAATAGTCAAGTGTGATTTTTATCTGAGTGTGGGAAAAAATGATTAAAAAAAAGTCTAATCTCTGCAGATTTATAGCAGTATTAGTGCTTTATTCAGTTGTTTATTTCAGAAACAAACCTCTAATGTGCTCTGAAAGCCTCCTGAGTTTCCATCCCAGGCTCCCAGCGGGGTTTGACACCCTTCCGTGAGAGGGCTCGAGCCCCCTGAGCACGAGCAGAGCAGGGGCAGGTTGTTCCAGCTTTGGAAGCAGCAGAGTTTGGATAACTCAGGGGCATCCTGGTTTGCCAGGACGTGTGGAACCCCCTGTCAGGTCTGCTGGCAGCACTGATGACCAATAATCTCTTCTGTCTTGGGCTTGAAACGGGTGACAAACACAAAACCAGTTGTAAAATGATGTACAGCTGCTGGGTGTTGTACTTCCAGCTCTGGTGCATTTCTATGGTTCTTTATCTCTTCAGAAGCTCCACCTGTTTCTTTTTAGATTCAGCTTCGGCAAACCTTTGTTCTTTAACACGTGTCCTCAAAATATTTGGTGTTCTTAACCTTTGGTCACCCTCAGTGGGGAATCTGTGCCAGTCTGGGGAGAGCTGGAAGTGAGAGGGGTTCGTACCCTGTGTGGGTGTTGTTGGATTTTTGGAGGAGGTTGGAAGATCTTTGAGTGCCTTCCAGGCTGTTTGGACCAGGAGCAGCACGGCTTGTGTTAGTGGTGATCTTTAGAAGCCTGAAATGATTTGGGTCAGGTTCATGGACGTGGTAAATTAACTGGTTTGGGGTGTTGAGGAACGTGGTGAGAGCTGTGAACGCCAGGGCTGCAGAGACCAGGCTTGATGGGAGCAGCCCTTGGGACAAGGGGTGGAGGGACAGGACAAGGGAGAATGACTTCCTACTGCCAGAGGGGAGGAATTCTTGGCTGGGAGAGTGGGCAGGCCCTGGCACAGGGTGCCCAGAGAATCTGTGGCTGCCCCTGGATCCCTGGAAGTGTCCAAGGCCAGGTTGGACAGGGCTTGGAGCACCCTGGGCTGGTGGCAGGTGTCCCTGCCCATGGCAGGGGTGGGATGAGATGGGCTTTATGAGGTCCCTTCCTACCCAAAGCTCTGTGTGATTCCACGACAGTCCTCTTTGAGGAGCCTTGCTGTGCCAGACAGGATCATGAATTCGTGACCACCCTCTAGTGCTGCTCAGGGGCACCAGTTGCCCCCCAGGGTTGTTGCTGAGATCTGTTCCTGGAGCATGGGAGGATTTGGCCTCAAGTGCAGGCACAGCACTTGGAGGGCTTTGTCCTGACCCTGCCAGACTGGAGATCTTCCCAGCTGAGCTCGAGGTTCTCCTCCCGTGGATGGCTGTGGATGAAGGGCTTGTCTGGGGCCAGCTCCTGGTGACTTTCCTAATTCTAGGCCAAATGATGAAAGACCGAGGCAGCTGTGCTCGGTGTGTACCTGCATCTCATGGCCTTGAGCCGCAGCAATAGCCTGGAGCTCTTGCTCTCAGTGGTAGGTCCTACTCTGGGGAGCTGGGCTGTATTTTTTGCCCTTTCCCTTTCCCTAAGGTCAGCTGTGCCCATTGCAACGGGCAGGATTTTACCCTGGGAGGCAGCAGCTGCTCCTGGGTTCCACCCTGGCATTGCCTGTGCGCTCAGCAGTGATGAGAACCAATAATAAATAGGAACCAAAGTGCTGGATTTCGAATTTCTCTGGCTTTTGCTGCAGTGCTGACTCTTACCTTGAGGTTTCTTTGTCCTGTTACTTCTCCTTTCGTGAAGAAGCCCCTGCCCTGTGCTGTCACACACTTTCTTCCTCGGAAATACCAACCTTATTTATGGCAAATAAATATTTGGAGCGTTTAAGCTGAATCTGCCGCTCTGCCGGGTCTTTACGCGCAGGGGTGGCGTGAGCAGCAGGACAGCTCTGGAGTTCCTGCAGGCTGGGGCAGGGAGGTTGCTGCTGCTCTGCTGCTCCCCAGGCTTCCTTTGCCACCTTCCCAGAGCACGTCCCTAATCTCGGAGGCACCGTGTGCTTTTTCTTCCAGAATGCAGCGTGTGACACAACATGGACACGGTGCCAAAGAATCCCGTTGGGCAATAGCATTGCTTCAAATCCCCCGGTAGCCTTGCCAAATCTTATTTTTTTTTAATTGTTTTGAATAATCATTGAGATGTTTGCATAGAATTGGGTGTTAACCCCTGCAGCAGGGGGCTGTGTGGGACAGGAGGAGTCAGGCAGTCCTGCCTAGGAGGTGTTTGTGCCCACACCAGTTTTGGAAGGCTGGGTGATCTCTTGAAGCTGTGATGTGATTTTATAGTTGGTGAGCTTTCAATACGGTGACAAAAAGAGGAAAGATCATGTGCTTTTTGTTCCTAAGTGGGGAGGGAAGGTGCTGTCTCAGCTAGAGACAAAAAGGAGACTCCTTTAAGAGGATGCAGTGTTCAAAAAAAGGAAAATTCATACAGAATCCACCTGGATTGGAGCATTAAGGTCTGGCTGATGTTTCTGTGAAGTTTGACTTCAAGAGGGTTGTCAGACATGAGGCTCTGAATTTCCTGCTTGAGTTCTTACCTGTGCTTAGACTTAAAAACCATTATTTCCCTCCTCAGACTTTCCCCTTCTGCGGGTGCCTGGGTCGCTGCTGTTGTTTTTACCTTCTAATTTACGTTCATGTGGTTGTTCCCTTTGCCAGGCCTTTGGGTTACTGTTTCCATTGAATAAACTGCCCAGATAGTCCAGGCAGGGAGATCTGCACCCTTGAGAAAGTCAGGACAGAACAGCCCCAGCACCTGATCCCAAAAGAATGCCGGGGCAGGAATTACTGATGCAGTAAATGCCTCCTGTCAGCGGAGTTGGGCTGTGCGTTTCCAGGTGTTTCTGCTCTCTTCCCAAGCACTGCCATCCCCGGCCATTATTCCTTTCCTGTCTTCCCCTCCCTACAACTCCTGGAAATTGCCCCCTGGGATCCCCTGGCATTAATTGCTCCATCTGAGGTGGGTAGGTGTGTTCCTGGCAGCCGCCTAAAGGGACCGGCCGCCCTCGCTCAGGTGTCTGTTCCCTCTGTGATGTCCCGGGGCCGGTGTTAGCACTGGGTTGTGACAGAGGCGACGGGCAGAGGCTCGGCCCGGCAGCAGCAGTTATGCAACAGCCTTATGTTGTAACCGTGGACGGGGCACTGTTCCCCACGCTGGGTTTCTCCACGCTGGCAGCCTGCCCTGCCCGCCTGCCCTGCCCGGCGGGCCGCGCGTCCCGCTTTGGAGCGCGGAACCGGTTAAGCTTTCGTTAAATCCCTCAATGACATTGTCCCCTGTGCCCCCCCAGTCTGCAGGAGCATGGACATCCGCAACAACCTGACCCGGCTCAGCATGCTGGAGAACTGCACTGTGATCGAGGGCCACTTGCAGATCCTGCTCATGTTCAAAACCAAGCCCGAGGACTTCCGCGAGCTCAGCTTTCCGAAGCTGACCATGATCACGGACTACTTGCTGCTTTTCCGTGTGTACGGCCTGGAGAGCCTGAAGGGCCTTTTCCCCAACCTCACTGTGATCAGAGGGACTCACCTGTTCTTTAACTACGCCCTGGTGATCTTTGAGATGGTTCACCTGAAGGAGATCGGCCTCTACAACCTCATGAACATCACGCGGGGCGCCGTGCGCATCGAGAAGAACAACGAGCTCTGCTACCTGTCCACCATCGACTGGTCGAGGATTCTGGACTCTGTGGAGGACAATTACATCGTGGCCAACAAGGATGACAAGGAGGAGTGTGGAGACGTGTGCCCAGGCACCGTGAAAGGCAAGAGCAGCTGTCCCCCCACGGTGATAAACGGCATTTTCATCGAGCGCTGCTGGACACACGATCGCTGCCAGAGAGGTGAGTGCCGTGGTGAAGCTCGGCTTGGGCTTTGGGCCAGTTTTTAACCTCTCCAGGCCCTGGCACAGGGTGCCCAGAGCAGCTGTGGCTGCCCCATCCCCTGAAGTGTCCAAAGCCAGGTTGGACGGGGCTTGGAGCAATCTGGGCTGGTGGAAGGTGTCCCTGCCCACAGCAGGGGGTGGGAGGAGGTGGATTTTAAGGTCCCTTCCCACCCAAACCCTGCTGTGATGTGTTGGAGAGCCAGCAGGTACCTGTTGATTGCTGTCTGTAGGCACAGGTTCCTAAAAGCAAGACTCCAAATTGACCTGAGAACGTGAAGAGAGAACCTTTGGGATGGGGCTCTTTGAACAGTTCTTTCACCCCCGTGTGTAAGGAACCCAAAAATATGTGTTTGGTTTCTCTGGGGAGTCAGGAACTGCCTCGAGCTCAGCCTGGGCACGGACTGTGGCTGGTGTCCTGTGCAGTAGCTGGTGCTGTGGATGCCTCTGTCGGTGCTTGGGTGGGGGTTCAGAAGCCCAGGCTGCAGCAGATGGAACAGAACAGCAGGGGAAGAGTCTCTGTGAGGGAAACCTGACTCAGGAAAGGTGCAATAACCTTTTTACTGAAACCTTCCTGCCATAAAAAGCTCTGAGATACGTGGATGGGTGAGCAATGTTTGCACAGAGTAAGGAGCAGGAAGCCAAGTCAGACCTGAAGGGGAAGAGAGAAGGAGGAGATGGGACCTGGATGGGCTGGGGGGTGGAAATAGTGGGGTTTGAGCCCAGGGTTTTGGTTCAGGGGAGGAGGTTTTTTGAGAAACCTCCCTGCTTGGTGCAGCCCCCGAGCTCCAGTTCTCCAGCTGTGTTAGGGCTGCCTTTAATTTCACACAGATTTGTTTTTTCCAAACTTGGAACTGACCTCAAGTTTAGCTTTAATTATATATTTCCTTTGATTTATGGTGACTCGGACTTGCTGGGGTGCAAAGTGAATTGAGGTGAGACTGACACATTTGGGGTTGTCTGCCTGTCTGGAGGTCGAGCATCCCAATGAACCAGTGTGTCCTGAGACGAAATTAGGAAACTTGTGGGCTGGGGAGAGTTTCTTGCCAAGCTTTAAAGGGCAGCTCTGAGTGCTCAGTGCCAGATTGGAGCAGGAATTCTACCAGTGTGCACAAACTAATGCAATTAATGTGGTTTCCCCTCTGCTACTCCTCACCCCAAAATCGTCCAGCTTCCTTTTAAAGAAAGTGGTTATTTTTTTGTGGCCAGAATAACAGGGTATGAGCAAGAAGATGCAAGTGTGTACGTGTGTTCCTTTTTTTAAAGCGAAAGAAAGCATTTTATTTATAAACTTCTGGGGAGTGCAGTTATATCAGCACTGAGACCTGGTTCATGTGTTTGGTGTGTTCTGTTTTCTGCTCTTTCCTAAGGTTAAAACCTGAATGCCCCTCATTGCTGTGAATTTTCTGGGGCTGTGCTGCAGCAGGCTGGAATGTATGGTTTTATACACTTTCACACAGCTGGCTGTTCCCATGAAACCTGTAGGAGTGGGATATTTCCCCACTGGGACAGAACTCTCAGCTCCTGAGCCTCTGCTCCGAGTTCCCTGGCTTTGCTGGAGGACACCGGAGTGAATTGGCTCAGTCACTGGTCTGTCTGACGTAGAGATTGAGACTGGGGTTGGAGACCAGCCCCAGAAGTGACCGTGTGCAGGTGCTCCCCCCTGCTTTTCCTGGCAGCAGCCGGGCAGCAGCAGTGCCCCTGCAAGCCCTGCCTAGCTGGGCAGTGCCTGGCATGAGCTTCCCAAACCGCTTCCCAAGCCGGGCTTATCTTTGTTTGCAGCGTCAGGGTTTGGGCTTCCATGGTTTGGTAGCCACGCCGGGGTCTCAACCGTCCCCTGCCCTGTGACACCTGTCCCTCTGCTCCTGGGCTGATTCTGGCAGCCTGAGCGGGTTTTTTGGCATTTTAGCCTCTTCGTGAGGAGCCTTTAACCCCGAGCCCTCGCGCCGGGAGCGATGGCGGAGATGAAGTGCCATTTATTTAGCGAACCTGCCGGTGGAATCGCGGCGTCCTCTGTTCTCCTGCCAGCCCGTAATGTCTCCTGAGCGTGTGTAATTGTTGTGTCAAGATTATTAAGAGCTTGTGGGAATTGTATTTTGGCTTTCCTTGGCCTGAAGAGCCTCCCAGCAGCTCCCAGCACTGAGGGTATTAATGCCATGAGCTCTTTCCCTCTGTGTTTTTGCAGCTTAGCTGGGAATCGTCAGCAGGTCTGAATTCTCCTGGCTCTCTTTGCTTTTAAGTGAATTCTCTTTTATTTTTTTCTCTTTTTCTTGTGTCAACTGAGAGAGACAAGTCCCAAACCGAGCAGCTCTTCCAGCCTGAAAAGCTCGGAGAGTTGCTGGAGAAAATGCAGCAATTTCAGTATCATTTTCACGGGGAAGTTTGGGGTTGTGTGCTTGTTTTAATGGAGGTCATTTGTGCCCCTGGTTTGTTTTATAAAACTCGATGTTTCATCTCCTGTTCACTGGTTTTTGCTTTGCCTCTCTGGGTGGGAAGGCGTTGCTTTCCAACCTGCTGGCACTGCTGGAGGGCACTGCTGCCCTGGGACTGGGCAAAATCCTTCAAGGATGTGTAAATATTGATGGGTTTGGTGGTACAGAGCGTGTGTCAACTGAGAGAGACAAGTCCCAAACCGAGCAGCTCTTCCAGCCTGAAAAGCTCGGAGAGTTGCTGGAGAAAATCAGGAGATGGGCAAGAAGTTTGGGAAGGCTGAAAGAGGTCACTGAAAATTAACTCCTGACGGGATGGGCAGCCAGGTGGGGGTTTGTCTTCCTCCCGGGGAACAAGGGACAGGGTGAGAGGAAACAGCCTCAGGTTGCCCCAGGGGAGGTTTAGGTTGGATGGTAGGGAAAATTTCTTCATGGAATGGCTTGTCAAGCGTTGGAAGAGGCTGCCCCAGGGCAGTGGTGGTGTCACCATCCCTGGAATTGTTCAGACAAGGTGTGGCTGTGGCCCTTGGGGACGTGGTCAGTGGTGAGCACAGTGGAGGTGCCGCATTAATGACCTTAAAGGTCTTTTCCAACCTTAATGATTCTTTAATTCCATTGAAGGTCTTGTGTGTGGGTGGAGGTGCCAGTGGCTGGGCTTGAAGTTCCACACCATTCCCTGGTCTTGCCCTGCCAGCCCTCTGTGCTCTCTTCCCAGCATCCCTCCACACCTCCCACCATCCTGCACCTTCGGGATTTCTTTATTTAACCAGCGCAGAGGTCCCGGTTAACTCCAGACCCAGCTCTCAGTCAGAGCCCAGAATTATCTCCAAGGCCCCCGGCCAAGTCTCTGAATCATCTTTGCAGCTCCAGTTCCAGCCTGGAAATTGTTTTCACTTGGTGATAACACACGTTCAGGACAACAAAGGAAAAGGATCTTCTCCCAGGCGCTGGAGTGAAGGTTGGGGATGAAACCAGTGGGGAGGAACTGGAACCACTGGTGGGCAGCTGCACCCTTTGAAAAACCAGTTCCAGCACGGAGGGATCCGTGGCTGAGCACAGGCACGTGTAGGTGGATGCACCATGGATTGGGATCCATCAGGATGTGCTTCCCCAGGGTTTTCCTTCCTTGTTTTTTGCTCCCTGAATCGCTTGCGTCGCTGTGAAAAGCGAGTCGGTTCAGCTCAGGTCAGCTCGTGTTGTATTTTGGGGAGGGAGATGTGTCCTCTGTGTGGAACGTGGGTCTAGGCTGGAGCTGTTTGTGGCAGCCAAGTGCTGCTCCTGCTCTGGGGGGTTTGTACTCTCCTCTCACATTCCTGACAGGTGTTTCTTGACACATGGCCTCGCTTTTAGTGCCTTAGAAACGCGCTTTTTGGTTCTGTGCAGCACGGTCCTGCAGAGAGAGCCTTGGCTGAAGAATGCAGACAACAAAAATGCTGCAAATGCCACGTCCTAGACCTCGGTCTGGATCTGCCAAACATGATTTTCATATTTTGCATTTTTTTCCACGTGGTTTTTTTTTTTTTCTATACATCTGTCACTCCACTGGAGGAAGGAACAATTCCCCCTGAACTAGGATTTCCTGCCAATTCCCTCTGCAGTCAGACTGCTCTCTGCAGGCACAACTTGCAGCAGTTTGATGGCTTTGACAGGGCAATTATAAAGGCCAGTTCAGCCCTTTATTGCGTGTTGGGTCAGCTGGAAGTGGACTAAGGTAGTAGGAAGGAAAAGTGGAATGGCCGAATAAAAGTTACCGGGAAAATTGCCCGCAATATCAGACAGTCCCGTGGTGGGAACTGAAGGGCCACATTCCTGGAATATAAGGATGGATATCCAAAATATTTTTACAGGGCCAGACAGTGATAGTAAAAAGGGGGATTGTTTTAAACTAGAAGAGGAAATATTTGGGCTGGATGTTCAGGGAGAAACTCTCTGCTCAGAGGGTGTGAGGCCCTGGCACGGGGTGCCCAGAGAAGCTGTGGCTGCCCCAGCCCTGGATGTGCCCAAGGCCAGGTTGGAGACACCTGGGCTGGTGGAAGGTGTCCCTGCCCATGGCAGGGGGTGGAATGAGATGGGCTTTAAGGTCCCTCCCAACCCAAACCATTCCATGGTTCATTCTGTAATCCTACAAAATCCAAATTCTTCTGTTCATCCTGAATGAAACCATTGCAGGAATCTGTTCTTGATCTCGGGACTTCTCCCTACCAGCAGGTTGGAGTTCCTAGTCCTGTGGGCCATTCCAGGTCTGCCAAGAGACTCTTCCTTCCATTTATTATCTTGCTTTGTGTGATAAAACCAAAAGCTGCCTCTCAGTGCAGTTGGGAAGTTGTGGCGAAGTAGTGACTGGTGGGAAGTATCTGAAACAATCAGAGCCCATGGAAGAGGACACA
Organism: Sclerurus mexicanus; assembly: GCA_013396755.1. Lineage (NCBI taxonomy): Eukaryota > Metazoa > Chordata > Aves > Passeriformes > Furnariidae > Sclerurus > Sclerurus mexicanus. Next base: position 242,000 of record VWZF01002813.1, read on the forward strand.
GAACAGCAGAGGGAAGGGATGACAGTCTGGAATAATTGACGTGCAAAGGAGCTGCCGGAGAAAAGATCTGTGTGTAAATAATAATGTTTGTCCAGGGTTTGGGGTGTGATTTTTGGGGTTGTCCTGTGCAAAGCCGGGAGTTGGACTCTGATCTTTGTGGGTCCCTTCCAGCTCAGGGTCTTCCATGACTTTTGGGCTTTTTTTCAATTCTGTGATGTTGAAAAATCAGGTCTGGAGACAAAGGCACACAAGAGAATATCCCTTTAATTCTCCTGTGATTTATCCAGGGGACATTCTGGGGCAGACAGGGGCCAGGTAAGGATCTGAGTGGCTTTGTTCCCAAGTGCAAGCAACACGACAAAGCACCCAGGAAAACATTGCTCAGCCCAAAACGTCTCTCAGCTGCTGTGAAATAGCACCGAGGGCTCTCAGGGAGAGCAGTGCCAGCACAAACTGCAGCTCCGAGCATCTTCAAGGCAGGTTTGAATAACAAAGTTCAGAGGGGCGTGTGGGAAACGTTTGTGTGGTGTTTACTTAGGTAGGAATATTACTTAGCAACAGCTTCCTGTGATTTTTTTACGTGCTGGGAGTTTCTGTGACCGTCAGCTCGGTTTTGCCACCCCTGCATGGGAGAGGGGGCTCAGAGCACCAAGCACAGAGCCAACCTCAAGGGCGAGGTGTTCTGGAAGCTGCCAACACAAAGGACATTTTTCCAGTCCTTACTGCATGGAGTGGAAGTGCTGCTTTTATTTGGGGATCTGATAAGAGCGGCCTTTCTCCTGGTTCCGAGCCCTGGCAAATGCCAGGTGGAAGCTGCCACCAGATAATGTCACTGGGATGTCTGTGACCCCTGCCTGTATGGGGGGGCTGTTGGGGTGTCCACCAGTGCTGAGACATCCCCAGTTAATTCACTGCAGCTTATTAAGGGTAGTAAAGACATTTACGGTGCCTGGGTTAGGGTTAGTTGTGGCTTTCCAAACTGCTGGCACTGCTGGAGGGCACTGCTGCCCTGGGACCGGGCAAAATCCTTCAAGGATGTGTAAATATTGATGGGTTTGGTGGTACAGAGCGTTTGTCAATTGACAGAGACGAGTCCCAAACCAGCCTGAAAAGCTTGGAGAGTTGCTGGAGAAAATCAGGGGAAATCCCCAGAACTGGGGGAAGAGGGGTGGAAACAATCCCTCCATGCAAATCCCTCCACGCAAATGGCTATTTAAGAGTATTCTGCTTTAAAAACGCCAAACAAAACTTGGGAAGAAGCAGCTGCAGCAGCTTTTCTCCACCACCCTGTGGTGACCCAGTGTAGGGTTTCAATGCCAAGGGTTTCAGGTGCTGAGAAATCCCTACATGCAGCTCCCAGGTTGGTGTTTCTTCAGGTGCTTCGCTTAAATTTGGGGGGTGAAGATTTTCCTCTCCCACCCAACGTCCCAACCAGCACTTTAAACAGAAGCAAATGTCTGATCCACTTCATCCTTAGAGCTTTGGAAAGATAACATCGTGGAAAAATCACTCATCCAACAGTTAATACCCCCTAAACACAAACTCCTCCCCGTGGTTAAGACACCTTAATTTCTGTGCAGAGTCTCCTCAGTGCAGAGCTCTGGGACGAATTAAAAAGGAGAATTTGCTGCTGCTGGGGTGAAAATTGGAAAACGTTTCATCTTGTTTGGTTTGAGTTGCTATTTTCATTCTTTTCCCCAAAACACTTGTTACTTGAGTGAGGAGGCTGAGAGCAGTTCAAGGCTTCACTGAGGTGTTTTTAAGGCTCTGGTCGGTGCTGTGAGTGCCAGGGGTGCTGTGCCAGGGGTGCTCCAGGGCCAGTGCTCATTTTCCCACTTCAAGAACAGCTCCAAGTCGCCTCATTTGCTTGAAGAAGGGAATCTGCCACTGCCCCTTGGCAGATGAAGCACAGGAGGCTGAGCACGCTTGGCACACTTGGCAGGGAAGCGTCTGGAAGTGGGAAGGCAGAAAATGTGAAAACAATCATAAAGTAATAATTGTGAGCGACAGGTAACGAGTGTTGGTGCCAGGAAGTGTCCACCTGGTGTGATGTGTTTGCTCAGGGAGGGGGGGATGTTTCACTCCGAGCAAATCCTGCTGCATGTTGGGGGTGCTGGGAGTGAGGATAAGGGACGATCCAGCTTTTACATCCTCTGTGTTTTCCTCTCTTCACCCCTCCTTCAAGAGGGCAGAACAGTGGTGCTCTATTTCAAATGCTAACACTTGTAATTAATGACAAGAGTATTCTAAATCAAATGGAATTCTGATGCCCCTTGTAAATGAAAGTGAAATAAATGTAGACTGGATGGTGGTAAAACATTCTTTGATTTTGCAAGGAAGGAACTGGAAATCTTTGCTGCTCGAGGCATTGAAATGATTGTGGCCTGGTGGGGCCACACAAAGAAGTGCATTCAGAGTGTGTGACCCACTGAAATATGTCACTTGGCAGAGCTCTCTGAAACATCTTTCTCTGTCAGGAATTGGGTTGGACAGGGATTGTCTTTCTAAATAAACTCTGCATCTTAAAAAAAAATCCCCAGTGGAACACAAAAACCCTGAAACAAAACACAAGAAAGGTCAGAACCCTCCAGGTGTGACCAGCACAAAGATTATTTCTCACTGAAAGGTTGAGGGTTTCGGGACCTTTTGATTAATTACAGAGCTGGGCAATAACCAGCCGCGTCCTGAAGGAAGCAACACTCACCCTCCTCTCAGCTTGTAACAATGGCTGGGTACAAGTTCAATGATTGGACTTCCCAATTATATCCTATAATTGTCTGCGGGTTCCCATCAGAGGGCCGTGAATGAACTTGCTGGGGTGTTTATGGCCCTTAATTAGGGCTGGTGGGTGGGTGGGAAGGAAAAAAGGATGGCTCAGGGAAGGCTGGGGGGTCCCGGCTGAGCCACTTGGGATGAAGGTGTGGCTGTTGCAGGCTTTGGTCCCGAAGGAGGGTGCAGGAGATGCTGCCTGTGCCTCCAGGCTTTGCCTTGCTCGGTTTGCCAGCCCAGGGTACCGGGGGCACCGGCTGACGTGCTTGGAGAGTCCTCAGCGTGGCTTTACTTTGGCTTGTGACACGTAAAACAAACAGAGCTTTAACTTTGGCTCCGTGCGGTGCTTGATGTTGGCTGAGAGGGTGTAATGGGCTCAAGAGAAGAGTCTGGATTCCTGGGGAATCTGGATTTAAATGAACTGACAAAGCGGGGCGGGACGCTCGGCACCTGTTTGTGTCCAGGAGGTTTTATAATCGGAATTTCCTTGTTTTTCTTTTTCAAAATCGGGTCAGAATTGCTGTTGAGAAGGGCAGTCTCTCTGGGAGCAGGGACGGGACCCAGGGAAGGGCTGGGGCTGTGCCAGGGGGGTTGGGATGGATATTGGGAAAAGGTTCTTCCCCCAGAGGGTGGTGGGCACTGCCCAGGCTCCCCAGGGCAGTGGGCACGGCCCCAAGGCTGCCAGAGCTCCAGGAGGGTTTGGACAACACTCTGGGGGACAGGGTGGGATTGTTGGGGTGTCTGTGCAGGGCCAGGAGTTGGACTGGATGGTCCTTAGGGGTCCCTTCCAGCTCAGGAGATTCTGGGTTTCTGTGACACAGGCAGGGCAGGAGGATGCTCTGGACTAACAAGAAGCTTCTGTACCCTTGGTGGGAATTCCTTAATTCGAGCCTGTGCTTCCTTCCCTGCCCAGGGGCTGCCTCCTGGGCACCTGGAGGGGCTGGAGGAGGATGATGTTGCGAAGGAAATCCCACAGAAGACTTGAAAATAAACTCTGGTTAAAATAATGTTGGGGTTAATTTTCTTCTACTTATTTTTGAAGAACTCAGGGGTGCGTGTGGTTTCATTCTGGCATCATTTTGGTGCGTGCCTGAATACAAATTAAAAAGTGATTTTAATCTTGTGTATCAGGTTAGAGGTGCCCTTTTCCAAGGGTGTCGAGAAAAACTGTTCCACTGGGGTTGGAACTTTTGGCACTGCAGCTTTTGCAGACAGGAGCTGCCACACTGCAGGCACTGAAGCACTGCCAGGGACTGGGCAGGTGAGTTCTCAGGAATTCTGACCCGTGTCAGGAGTTCTGACCCTTGTCAGGAATTCTGTCCCTTGTCAGGAATTCTGTCCCTTGTCAGGAATTCTGACCCTTGTCAGGAGTTCTGTCCCTTGTCAGGAATTCTTTCCTTTGTCAGGAATTCTTTCCCTTGTCAGGAATTCTGTCCCTTGTCAGGAATTCTGTCCCTTGTCAGGAGTTCTGTCCCTTGTCAGGAATTCTTTGCCTTGTCAGGAATTCTTTCCTTTGTCAGGAATTCTTTCCCTTGTCAGGAATTCTGTCCCTTGTCAGGAATTCTTTCCCTTGTCAGGAGTTCTGTCCCTTGTCCATAGGCCTTATGAGGGTGATGAGTATTTAGCAAGATGGATCTGATGAAGGCTAAAATTTGCAAGGTCTTTTCAGCTGGGAAAGAGGAATTTGTTTAATCTCCAGCCTCGGTTTCTGTGCAGTTTGGAGGCTTCTGGAGCTGGACATGTCCTGGTGCTGCTCTCCTGGGACTCCCAGGGAGCTGCTGCTGTGTGGCCACACTGGAATTTCGGGGCCCTGCTGTCACGAGCTGAGCCTGAGCTCAAGTTCCAACACGAGCCTGGTGGGTTTTAAGCCAACTCGCAGAGTTAAGGCAGCTCGGGGAGCAGGTTTGGCAGAGCTCAGAGGAGAGACGTTCGGCCGGAGCAGCGAGCTCTGCAGTTCTGCTCTCGGGTGCCTCGAGCTCCGCTCGGTTCTCTTCGCTGTGAGCCCTGGTCCCTCCTCCAGTGGGGTCTGAAAGGGGCATTGTCTGGGGCACGGAGGGAGGAGGTCGGTCCCGGTGTGTTCATCGGGGGCTGCAGGGAAGGTTCCCAAGGGAGCAGGCACAGAAGGTTCCCAAGGGAGCAGGCACAGAAGGTTCCCAAGGGAGCAGGCACAGAAGGTTCCCAAGGGAGCAGGCGCAGCTTGGAGCTGTGGAGCCGTCATTTCTAACTCAGGGTTTGGTATTTCCTCTGGGTCTGTAGCTGGGGGAGTTTAATGATACCAACGACACGCAGCATTGTGGCAGTGTGAGGGTCTCATCCCTGCGGGGTCACGGGCGAGGAGCCCTGTGAGGGAGAGTTTGGGCTCTCCAAGGTGTTCAGGGGTGCTGGGCCGGACTCGCTTTTCCTGCTGGGAGGAAGGAGTCGGGTGCTGGGCTGTGCCAGTGGCACTTCGATGACACAAAACGGGGTTGCCCATTTGGTGGCTGATTCTTTGCTGTGGAGAGCCCAGATGAGACCCCGGGTGTTCCAGGATGGATTATTTGGTGTCTCTGGACTTGGCAGCGTCGCTTCCCATGGTGTGAGGGGGATGCCACCAGCTCTGAGTCGCTTGTTCTGGAACATCTGCAGGAACTGGGAGCTCACTAAACAACCTGCAGCAAAAAAGCCCCAAATTCCAGCTGTTGCAGTGACCTGGGCACCAGGAGAGCCCTCACACAGACAAACTCTGTCGTGTCCTCAGCGTTTGGTGATGGAGAAAGTACGTGAAGGATGCTTGGGCTCGAGGGTGGGCTGATTGGAAAATCCCAGGAATGATGCAGGAAGCCTTATCCCTGTGTGTGGGGCTTCCCAGGAATAAGGCACGTGCAGATACCCCGGGATAATAAAGCATTTTGCCGTTGCCATTTTTAACTTCATTAAGCACATCCATGTTGTGTTACACCACTGGAGTTTAATACTTAGTGAGAAATGGAAGGATTCATTACAATCTGAGTATCAGACAAACGTTCTCCTTGTCTCTTCTGTGAAGACAATCCAATTATACTCTCTGGGTAGCGAAAACAATGATTTAATACAACGAACAGGGTTGTTTTCTCTGGTCTGCAGTCTGTTCTGCATGTCATCCTTCATCAGCCGGGCTGATGGCACTGCTGTGTTTACACAGCTTCACTCGGGGACGGAGGAGTCCAAGAGTTCCCTTTGGGTACCCCTGGAAGCTCCCAAAGCCAGAGAGGAAATGGAGCTCCTCTCCGAGATGTCTGACTGTCTGAAAGTCTCGCCCAGCGGAGCTTTAGCATGGCTTAAAGGAATAAGGCTTTTGTTTGAAAACTGCACTTGAAGGGAAGCCTTTAAAGCTGCATAAGCTGTTTCTCTGTTCGCTCAGTTCCGTGGATTTTAGGCTCCTGGAATCCGTGTTCCTGGCAGAGGGGAAGTGCAGCACATGGTACAGTCTTACCTGGGGACTCCAGCAAAAAGCCTTTCTGTGGAAATCGGTGATGTATCTGAAACAACTTCTCACCTCATCAGCGTCTCCACAATTCCTAAAGGAGCAAAAGAAATACCATGTGTAGGTTGCCCTTTCCTTAGGCTCCTCTTCCACCCTCCAACAACCCCGTCGCCGGGGCTGCTTAAATAACTGGTGGGGTATTTGGCTTCTCTCAAGCCTCTAGCCCACAAAACCAGCCTGTTCCAGCCAGGCCCCTGCACCGAGAGTCAGAGTGTGCTCTGGGCAGCGGCAGATGTTCTGCCCTGAGCCCGTGCAGGGTGGGAGTGGGTGGGTGTGATAAGGAGAGCGTGCCCGTGTTTTCCGCGGCCGCCGCCTGTCGATCGGCGCTGGGGAAGAGCGTGTTGTTTTTGCACGTGCCCGAATCTGCGATAGCAAAAACAACTCCAGATTGGGTTTTCCCGGCACGCTTTGGGTCTCCCGGGGCTCAGATTTGCCGCTGACTCTGGGCTGTGGTCGCGGGTCCACCCTGGTGTGAAGTGGCCCGGGGGCAGAGACGTGCCCAGGGGGCACCAAGTGGGACCCGGCGATGAGCTCTCAGGGGTTGTGCAGAGGGCTGAGCGCTGGGCATGGGCTTTGGCACCCCCTCTCTGCTCTTGGCACTGCCCTGGGCCCCAGGGGTGGTTCTGGGCCCCCCTCTGCGACTTCCACCAACCTCAGCTGGCAGTGCAGGAAGCGCCTGGGGCAGAATTAGCTGTGAGATGGTTCAGACAAACCACCAAGAGCGAGGTCTTAGGTAACAAGGGATTTGATGTGGCCTTGGACAGGTGGGTGGGCTGGGGGGCATCCCCAGAGCTTCTCGGGCTCCCTTCCAGGGGCAGGCTGACTCCAGTGCCGGCAGCGCCGAGCTGAGCCTTGAAACCTCCCGAGTTCACCTGAGAAAAAGGCTCTTTGTCCCTGGAGAGGCTGATCCAGCTCTGGGTTTCTTGCAGAGGAGAGTTCCATCTCTTTTTTTGCTGTTTATTGCTGGACTGTGTGATTTTCTCCCCCCAGAGGGCTCTGTCCACTGTGAGGTGATTTCCATACGCTCCCACAGTGGAGGGATCCGAAGGTGGCCGTGGCTGTGGCATCAATTAGAGCAGCTCTGAGTAGTCCGAATTGCTCTGCAGTGGCCAGTGCTGATGGGCACTGGTGGTTAGACCATATCTGGCTCCCCACATGCCAAGCTGGAGGGTTTCAGCCCCGTGGCACACGCTGGGTGCTGTTGGCACATCCTGTTCCTCCCGATGGCCGAGTGCAGCTTCTCCGATAGTGAGACTTGGGCCACTCCTGCTCTTCCTTGTCATTGAACAAAGTGACCTCAGTGAGAGTCAGTTTTATTTGCAGGGCTTCCTAAGGCAGAACTGTCACAATTCTGACCGTGGCCAGCTGGAGCCATAAACTATTGTGGAAGAGGGATTGAGAATCCCAGATCGCCGCGGGTTTAATGGAACGGGGATGATTCAGTTCCCCCGCCGTTGGCCTTGCTGGGATGGCACAGCTACTTTGGCATGAAATCCCTTCAGATTCCAACTTTCTCTTGCCTAATTTGCAAGGAGAAACAGATTCCTGGCCTCCGAGGGTGGCTTGTGCAACGTAGCTAATGGTTTTTTGTACCCATTTGGTTTTCCTCAGGGTTGGCTCCACGTGCCTTTTGGTCGTTTTTATAACTTCTTTGGCACTTGGGTTAGAGCAGCAGAGGGATGTGGCACAGTCACAGGAAACTCTGGGCATCAGCGTGTTTGCAAGGAGAATTTCTGGATATCTGGAGAGAGCTGAGCCGGGGGGTTTGTGCAGTGCCACATGTTCGTCTCCAGTGAATTGCTTGAAAATGGGCATTGCTGGTATGCCGGGGATGACGAGGGTGAGTAGTAAATAAAAATACATTGCACATTGCTTGGCTCTGCAGGCAAACAGTATCTATTTCAGTACTGCTCAGGAAATTCTTATACCTCGAAATAAACTGTGGCGAGCGTGCACGGAGCGTTGGGCAGAGGGGAGGGTGGGCAGAGCAGTGGGCATGGGCTGGGGAGGGCAAAACAACTCGGGTGCCTTGGAGGGTTCTGTAGGGGTGCTTATAATTGGTGCGTTTGATACCCGTGTGCCCGGTAAGGAGGTGCTCAAGAAGTTTGGACAACGGTCTGAGGGACAGGGTGGGATTGTTGGCGTGTCCTGGGCAGGGCTGGGAGTTGGACTGGATGATCCCTGTGGGTCTCTTGCACCTCAGTATATTCTGTGATTCTGTGATTCCTCCTTTCCACAGTTCAGATGTTGTTTTGGAAACAACGGTTGTAGATTCAGGGCAGGCCGTGACACCTATCAAATGAGAGCAGTGCTGAGTTCTGGGTGTATCTGTGTGGGCCCCAGCTCTGGGGAGTGGAGGAGGTGAGTCCTACCCGTGCTGGCTGCTCACTCACAGGACTGCTCTGGTTTCATCCCTGCCAGGCTGGGCTGTGCTGGGGGTGGGCAGCTGCCCAGCAGCTCCTTCCAAGGGTTCTGCCTGCTGGAAGAGGCTCCGGAGACCCGGAGTCTCCGGTGGTCAGACTCCCCTTGGCACCGAGCAAAGCCCTGTGCCCTCGGAGTGGCTGCGGCAGGACAGAGACTGGCATTGTGATCCCATTCCCACTGCAGCCGTTCCCTGGCTGATGTGGGCAGCAGGCTGAATGACTGTGCCCTGAACAGTTTATGCATCCTGGTAATTTAAGGGGGGGAAAAACCCCAGTGTGGTTGGTGGAGCTGGTTAGCTCTGCTTGCCGGGAAAATCCACCCTCCAGATGTTTCTTTGCACAACTGGCCTTCAGGTGATGCTTTACCTTCCTCTCTCCTCCTCCCCGCTGGGAGGTGAGACGGGAAGGGGGATCTGGAATAAGTCCTGTTCCTTCTTCCTCTCTGCTTGTTTTCGGTCTCGTCACCCACAGACACAAATTGGGTTTCAGTGTCGGTGTTTACAATTCATGACCACGCCGTGAAATCTGCCCAGATTAAAATCTTAACCTCTGCCTGCCATTTCTGTGTAGATCATTAGTTATCAGCCTAATCTCCTTGTGGTTAATCTTATACTTCCTCCCATTCCATTGCCTTTCTCAGTTATGGACAGCTCCATTTTCCTGTTTGCTCTGAACTGCGTGTCCTTTTAGTGTAGATTTGTTGTTTTGTGTGTCTGGATTACATTTACATAACATATCCAGAATTCCATCTTCCTCAGCCCCACACAGCTGCCTGTGTCAGCTTAGCTTTCCTTCTTTCATGCCTTGTTTACTACAACATCCTTCCCTGTGGCCTTGAGGAAAGGAATCTTGTCCCTCCCTTATCTCTGCAGAAAGCAAAGGTTGGACATTTCGCCTCGTGCTTTGATCCTGTCACTCCTTGTTTTCAGGACGGGATTTGTAGGGAAAAGTAATAACTTGTCTTAGACCTATGTTTGGAAAAATCAGGTGGACCTTGGTCTTAAACCATCACCCCACGCTGGAGCCCTTCTGTGCTTGTCCACTTGTCTCTTTTTCTCAGGTACCAGCTCCCAGAATCCTGGAATATCCTGAGTTGGAAGGGACCTCCAAGGATCATCCAGTCCAACCCCTGGCCCTGCACAGACACCCCAACAATCCCACCCTGTGCCCCAGAGCGTTCTCCCAACCCTCCTGGAGCTCTGGCAGCCTTGGGGCCGTGCCCACTGCCCTGGGGAGCCTGGGCAGTGCCCACCAGCCTCTGGGGGAAGAACCTTTCCCTGAGATCCATCCCAACCCCCTGGCACAGCCCCAGCTGGGCATGAGCATACATCTCCCTTGTGCTTCTCTTTTAGGGCTTGTCTTGATGCAGCACTTTCTCTCACTGAGCTGCTGACTCCTCGTTCTGGTCAGTCCCTGCTGCCCATCACTAAGAAATAAATCGGTGTGATGAGACATTTGCCCCCAGCACTGCTTTGGGGAAGGTGGTTTCACATCCTGCTGCTTCAGAGAGAGGAGATCTGCATTCAAAATAGAGACTTCACAGTCAATTACATTTTTTTTAGGACATCCATGGCTGACTGGACCACTTCCCTGTGATCTGGGTCTTCTGGGATCACAGTGAGGGAGCAGGTTTGGCTGGAGTAGGTTAAAGGGAACAGGGATGTTTACAAGATGCTGTACACTGGAGAGTAATATGTAGTTAAATATTAACAGGGAGCTTTCCTGAGGCTCCCAGGTGGCATCAACCGTTGGATGATAACACCAAATCCGTGGGTTGTAATAGGGATTGAAATTTAACAAACCATAACAACAGGAAAACAACCTCATTGCTGGGAGTAAAATTATGATCAAAGCCTTACAGGAAAATGCCCCAAATTAAAGATTCTGGTCTTGGTCTGAATTACACGTTGTCTCTTCTGATGTACAGAATCAAATACAGTAGGAGGTGGCTGATGCACAAACTACTTTAAAATGACCTCCTCACAAACCTCCACGTTCCCCAGAGGTTCCTGCTCCTTTTTGTAGGGAGACAGATTTTACTCAGTGGCTCTTCTGCAGATCAGGGGGGGACTGAAGCTCAGAGACTTCTGGCCTCGCAGTCCTCAGGTCCCCGAGGGACAGGAGTCGGGGTGGTGGCTTCTTCATCTGCTTAATTGCAGGCCATCAAAGGCACCACAGCCTGGAGCCAGTGTAGACTTGCAGGGGGTTTCAGCCACAGAGATGACTGTCTGTGGGCTCCAGGCTGTGCCTGGAGCTGTGGTGTCCCTTTTGGGGATTACGTGTTAAATAACAGGGCAGCAGGCAGAGGTGGGTGGTTGTTCCTGATCCCTCGGCTGTGCTAAGCTCCCGTGTGATTCCCAACACAAAGTACAAGGAGCAGGCTCGACCTGCTTGCCAGAGAATGGCACAACATCTCTGTTGGAGGCTCTGGGTAAAGGATTTACAGCTTCTCGTGGCTATCCTGGCGTGCACTTTGTGCCACTTGTCCCTCCTTTAGCAGTGCTGCTGTGTTTTCCCAGCAGACTCCGTGTTTTGGTAGGTTCAGTTTGATGGCCAGCAGCTTCAGCCTGATTTCTGTGAGTTGTTTGTCTCAGCTTGGGGGATCAGCTTGATTGAAAGGTGCCAGGAGAGTGAAAACAGACCTAGTCTTGCCTTTTCGTTTCTTCATTAATTCTGTTTTTTTCAGCTCGAGGTGCTTTGCTGTGTAGGTTGAGCTCATGAGAGACTTGCAGCCGTGGTGTAAACACCACGTGCACTGCTGAAAACACAGGAAAGGAAAACGTTTCTTGGGTCTTTGACTGGGCAATATTAGGGATACTCGAGTGGGAGACATCTGTGTAGGGGTGACAGGAGAACAGGGGTGAAAACCTTCAGGACAGACAAACAGAAAGGCCTAGAAAACCCACAAAATGAGAGCGTGTCCTGAAGGTTCAGTGTGAGAAGTTGTGTCCCCAAGAATAAGAGTTGACAATTGGGCTGTCTCATGGGGGACAGGCGACAGATCTGAATTCACACCGGGCTTTGTGCACCTGGGCACAGGTACTGAGGACATATTCTGTGTGTCAGGGGTGTGCGTGTGCGTGTCTGTGTGAGCTCTGAGCACGTTTCCCATGTTCCTTCACACAGTTCACCAAGGGGTAAATACGTCTTTCCGGAGAAATGCCCCACCAGCAGGTGGATTGCAGATGATAATGAATTCCCCCCCAGTCTAAACAGCAGCAGGTTGGCACGGGGGGGCCTGTGCTCCTGCAGAGATCTCCTCTTATCTGCCCTTGTCCTCTGCAAACAACCCAGCTCAGCCTTTCTCCCTATCTCCATTCAACAACTTCCACAGAGCTCCGAGCGCTCCGCTATCGCTCCGGGACGAGGTGGCACAGGACTCCAGAGCCTTTTATCTTGTCTCAGCTTGCGTTTTCTGACCCCCACACGTCCACACAGCGATACCAGCATCCCCACTGGGATCCCACTTAGCTGTGCTGGCTGGGAGCACCGGCCCCGGCATGGAATACTGGAGACATTCCGTGGAGCTCCGCTTGAGCACGTAATTTGTGAAAGGCTTGGGAGGAGGAACAGTTTTTTTTCTTACCCTTGCTGATAGAGGAGATAAGAGTTGTGAGGTTGTCCTGAGAAATGTCAGTGGGAAGAGTTTCCTTTGCGTTGCAGTGAGCGTGTTGTTTTTGGAAGTCACTGTCCATGGGAAGGGAGGCACCTGCAGTTAATTTTATCTGTTCCTGTGTAAATAGGGACGTCCTAACATTCCCAACTCGCAGCTCAGTGGGGTCATGGCATTATGTACTGTAATATCTTTATTTTATAAATAACACTTTATTTTAGTGCTGATTGTAAAATCTTGGGTTTGTTTGGCCCTTGCTCCCGCCCGAGCTGGTGCTGAGAACTGCAGCCCCGCACGTGGGTCGATGGCTTTTGGGAGGATTGGCCCTGGGTTGTCTCTGGCACTGGGGAGAAGGGAGGGACGAATGTTGTTAGAGCAGCTGAGCCCTGGGAATCAGTGACATCAAATTCACTTGAGCATCTGGTGATATTTCCTGAATTTCGCTCCGTCCGACGCCGGGCGTTGCCAGCGGGGTCTTGGTAGCAGCACGTTAACTTCTTATTTTTTGTTCTCTTCTAGTTTCTCCATTTCTTTTGTGGATTCAGGAAGGGCTGGGAGAGCTGCTGTTGTTGGTCCCTGAGGTGATCAAAGGGCCTTTGTGCCCTTTACAGCCCCCGGGACGTCTCCAACCCAGTCCCTCCCAGGCACGTTGCTGCTGCCGTGGTGCCCTGGGAGCAGCGTGGCCAGGGCAGCCCAGGGCTGCTGCTGCTGGGCTCTGGGCTTTGGGTTTCTGCCTCTCTGGTCTCGGTGACATGAAGAAATAATTGAAGGAATAAGTGGGGTTGGCACCAAATCTCTGCCCACCCTCTCTGCCGTGGGGTTGAAATTTATACCCAGTCTTCCCTGGGCACGGTTTCATGTATTGGCTCTTTTCAGCCTTGTGATACGTCAATGCCATGGGAGGAGGTGTTGGCTTGGCCTGTTCAGATCAAATAAATGCTCACAGGAAAACAGATGATCATGAGTGAAAAAAATGAAAACTATTTTAGGGATAAAAATTACGTTTATGTAACCTTGTCGGCAAAGGCGAATTCGGAGTCTTGACAGGAAGAGAACGGGTTAATGCTGAGGAAAAGGGATCAGTTCAAAACCACTGTGTATGACAAGAGGCTTTAATGCCCTTTCGGAGGAGGTGAGATCCACGTGCGTTTCCACAGCAGCAGCTCAGGAAACAAGCCCGGGCTCTGTAGGACTAAATTGAGATCACGTGCTTGCAGCAGGCTCCGGGGAGGCCTGGCAGCCCCTCCTGCCCCCTCCTCGGCTGGGCTGTGCTGCTGCCCAGAACCACGAGACCCCGGGGCTGGACCCTTCGGCAGTGGAAACCCCCTGGCACCCAGGAGTGGGACCCTGCTGGGACCCTGCGTGGGCAGGGCTGGCCTGGGCACACTTGTGTGTCCAATACCACAGCCTGGGCACACTTGTGTCAGGTACCACAGCCTGGGCACACTTGTGTGTTCGATACCACAGCCTGGACACACTTGTGTCAGATACCACAGCCTGGACACACTTGTGTCAGATACCACAGCCTGGGCACACTTGTGTCAGATATCACAGCCTGGGCACACTTGTGTGCCCGACACCACAGCCACGTGCAGTGGATGGAGGAGCCACGGGCCTGCAGAGCCCTCTCCAATGGCCCCGTTCCAGTGGGGCTCTGCCTTTGGACCCTGAGCACGTTCCCGGCACCCAGAGCCATGCCCAGCCCGGCTCTGGCTCCTGCCCATACGTGTGGCAGCCAAAACAAGCCATTTGAAGCTGTGGCAGAGCCGGGTTCGTGCCGCTGCCTCCTCCCTCCTGCTTCTAAACACACCACTCGAATTAAACGCTCTCCAGCACCAGAACCCACCAGGGCCCTTCGAGAGCTGACACTGCCGTGGGCTGGCGAGGTTTGCGCCCCGGTGGGAGGAGAGGGCTGTGCTGGGAGCTGGCAGGGCTGGGATGTGTTTGCCCTGTGCAGATAGCGGGCGGTGGATGCCTCCCTGTGCAGGCAGCAAATGCATTGGCTGAGGTTGAGGGCGGTTCTCCTGCCGCAGTTGTTTTCTGTCCTGGACTCTGTTGGATCTGGAGCCTCCTAATTGCCTGGTGTGTAATCAAAACACAGCTTGTGTAACTCGGGACAGGAGGGTTCGCTCCTTGTCGTAGACAGAGAGGGTTGATCCGCCACGAATTGGGCCCCAGAGCCACGTGGGAAGCTCTGCCCCACGGGCAGCATCCCTGGGCTTTGGAATCATCCTTCTGCAGCTCTTTGTGTTCCTCTCATCACACCCAACCATCCCTGTGAGGACCCAGTTCAGCTCCCCCAGGACACTGCTCCTTTGGGCTCGGCGCTCCTTGTGGGTCCCTTCCGACTCAGGATATCTTGTGATCCTGCTGTGATTGTGTCCAAACCCACCCGGTGGCACAGAGTCCCAGAGGAACAGCAAGACTTACCCCCAGTGATCTTTTTTCCCCCTCTTTCTGCAACAATTCACTGTTCTCTTAGCAAAGACCTAACACAAATGTTTTTGCTCTTACTTCAGTATTAAGGCAAACTGTTTATTAGCTGAACAGCTGAATGCTTAATGGACCTGCGTGTGAAATATGGATCTCCAGGTTACCTGTGTTGGCTGGGGAGTTGTTTACGCTCCCTCTCGGTGTGTTCTGTTTCCACCTGGAGCACAGGGAAGTGGTGAAACACGGGAGCAACCCCGAGAGGTGGAAATTCCTCTGCGCTGACTCTGCTGCCTCCTGTCCCCCCGGCTGGGCCTCAGCAGCACCAAGAAATGTCCCTTTGAATCCCTAATCAGGAGGCTGCGGAAAATGCATTGTTGCCTCAGTCGTGGGAGCCACGTTGGCAGCGAGTTAAATATTGATTCGCCCCTGGAACGGCAGGTTTGAACCTCTCGCGTGGGCTCCACGCAGGGCAGGCTGGTGTCGGGCTGTTCGTCTCTGGGACAGCTTTTGTGGTTTGCTCTGGTGGCTTCTGCCCCTTGCCTGGAGTGGCTCTTCCCTTGTCTCTCCCAGGGGTCTGTGAAGTTCCCTTTTGGCTTTCTGGGAAGAGAGTTCATTTTCCCCGTGCTGAGAGGGGGGCGCCGCATTGCCCAAGAATCTCCCAGGGCATTAACCAGGGGCTGGGGGTGTGGATGCCACGTCTGAGCCTCCTCACCTTGTACAGGGCGTGCCACAGCTCCTAAAAGTACCCTCTTAGAGCCACAGAGTTACAAGGGACCCCCAAGGAGCATCCAGTCCAACCCCTGGCCCTGCACAGACACCCCAACAATCCCACCCTGTCCCTCTCCTGTTGTCCAAATGCTCCTGGAGCTCTGGCAGCCTTGGGGCCGTGCCCACTGCCCTGGGGTGCCCGTATTTTTCTGAAAAGGCAAATCTACTTGGGCCAGTGACAATTATTGGGGTCTGCAGACCCTGGCGATGGAGAAGTGAGGTGCACTTGGTCGGCACAAACCTGTTCAGTGAAAGCACAACGTGGCTGCAAAAAACCCAAAGAAAACCCCATTTCTGACCCGTCCAAGTCACAAAACCTTCAGTATTAGTGCCAAAAAGCCCCCTGAAGACACTCCGGAGGGTTTTACACCATTTCACATGCTCCCTGACACGCTGACTGCGGTAATGTCACGCTGACATCTGTTCAGGATCTTGGGTAATGAGGATTTGCACCAAATAATGATTGACAATTTCTGGTCTTGAGTACTTAATGGAAAAAAAGCTGTTGCCTTGGGTGCTTTGCTTTCTTCGAGCTGTCGTTGAGGCATCAAAAGCTCGTGGAACAGCAAAGAGAGGAACGTTAAGAACAGTTTAAAAATAGTTCAGTTGTACCTTCTAAGAACCTTTAGAGTGGAGACTTGAAGCAGTTTCCGCCCTGTGAATATTTGCAGCTGAGTTCAAAACGTGTCAATAAGCAGAGGGCTTTGAAGATTAGTTTCCATAACAAATTAAATAAAAATCCTGTGTGGCAGAATGTTAAGTAGGTGCCATGTGTCACCGGGTGCTTTGCATGAGGGCTGGATTTTCCCAATTCCCCGTCTGCTCCACTCACTCCTTGGGAAACAAGGGCTGTCTTTTGAATAGTTTAAACTTTGTAGTTCTTAAGCGTGGAAGAGACCCAGGAAAATGCCCTTCTGCAGGAACGCTGGGACTTGTGCTGGCAGCACTCACCCTCCGCTCCCACAGACCATTCCTGCCTGTGTTTCCGAGTTTGCTTCCCAGCTGGATGCTGTTCCCATTCCCGGGGGTACCAGCCAGTGCAGAGTCCTTGCAGGACATCTCTGTGTCAGGGCAGGTGTGGGAGAAACAGCCCAGGCTTTCCCCCCTCTCCTAAACCTTAGTTTAGAGTGGCATTGAGAAGTTTGATGGTGTTTTGGACTAAATTGTGGAATTTCCTACTGCTAATATTTCTAATAAACTGCAGCCGTGCCATCTCTTGCTGGACTGCTCATCCCTGGCCTGGTAAGGGATGTAGAACCATTTCAAACATCCATGTAGAACCATTAAAAAGCCATGTGTAACCATTTAAAAGGAGCTTCTCAGTTTATATTTAGCCCAGTACGAGGTGTCACCTACAAGCTGCTGCTGTTTGGCTGGTGCATTTCAATCAGTTACTATTTGGGTTCACAAAATAAAAATTGTTGCTAGAAAAGGGCAAAAAGTTGGTCGGCATGAAAGAAAAGGAGTTTGAAACACACTCTGGTGTTTCACGTTAGTGGATGAATTGGGAGGGATGCAGAGAAAATGCCTGCAGGGAGTGACTGATGCGGATGCAGTAAGATATTTGAGATGAAATTGCCCCTTTGACAGAATTTCAGCTTCATCCATTTCACATTCCCTCCAAGGATTTATCAGCCTGGAACAAACCAGTGGTTGCTCATCTTGACTCCCTCGTCTGCTGCTGCTGCTTATTCCAAGAATGGCATTAACAGCTTTAACACACTTAATTCTGCAATCCCTTAAGGTGGGGCGGAGCGGGATTTTCCTGCAAAGCACAGCTGGGGATTGGATCATCCAGACAGGGGCAGCACATGGAGGGGATCCCAGAGGGAGGGGATCCCAGAGGGAGGGGATCCCACAAGGGGAGGGTCTCACATGCTGCCCCTTTAGCGGAATAAAACCACCCCCTGTTCCACCACTGCTCCACTCACGTGTTGCCCAGAAATGAAGGGGAACGTTCCAGCCCTGGGCATCGGTGGCTGGGACCTCCCCGGATAAAGCCCCTCCTGCTTGGACACTGAGGGTCGGCACAAAGCTTGGGGAATTCTGAGACACGTGGTGTCAGCTCAGGGTTTGTCTCTGCCTTCACCAAGGGCAGGACATCAGGAGCCGCTCACGTGTGCCCTCTGCTTTGGGGAGAACAAGGTGGTGTCTCGGTCTGGGTCTTGGCACTTCACAGCTGGATCCCAAAGAGGGTAAATCCCCCCAAAGGGGATAAATTCCCCTCAAAGGGGGTAAATCCAGGCTCACATCCCCCACTTAAGGCCCTTCCTCCTGCTGGCTGAGCAGCTGCTCCTGCAGTGCTGGTTGCAGCTTCGTTCTGCCCTTCCTGCCGTGAGTTTCGGGGCGTGTTGTGGATCAAGCAGTTGGATTTGGTCGGTTCAGCCTTGTTGGAGCTGCTGAGGCTGATGTGAAGGTGCTGAGGGGCAGGACTGACCTTCCCTCCAGAGCTTCCCTGGGTTTGCTGCTCGCCGTGTTCCTCGTGGTGTTTGCTCTGGGCTCTGCTGCTGGTTCCTAGTTCAGAGCCCGAGTTTCTCATTAAAGGTACTGTGGGGCACTAAGTAATGGGTAATTAAAAAGCAAACCACAAAAACCTCAGGCAGTTACACTCATGGGTGCTCTTCTTTGTGGAGTTGTTGAGAGAGTCACCGAGGAGCTCGTGTTGGTCCAGGGCAGCAGGATTGCTCTGGGGGACAGACACATGGGAGGCAGATCCTGGGAAAGGTGAAGGGCTGTGGAAGAGGATTGCTGGACGTGTGTTATTCACAACATTACTAAGGGAAACTTGGGTTTCTTCGGCTGAGAAACCAGAATCGTCTGGCTGGACCTGGTGGTCCCGGGCTGGGAAGGTCCTGCTGCAGAGTGTGATCCCTCCTGAGCTGTGCAACTAATGCTGGAGTCACCAAAGCTCTCCGAGGGCCTCGTGGTACTGAAAGGAACCTCGGTTTTCTTTCTTTGAAGCTGAGCGTTAGTGAGTCGTGAGGATGGGCGACAGCACCCCTCAAAACCATTATTAGACCGTTCAGTTTTCACTGGCGAGGCCCCTTTGGAAAGAAAGCTGCCGAGGCCAGCGGGAGCTCTCGGGGTCACGTCACTCACGTCCCCTCGGTGTTCTCTGTCCCCAGTGTGCCCGGCCGCCTGCAAGTCGCAGGGCTGCACCTCGGACGGGCAGTGCTGCCACAGCGAGTGCCTGGGCGACTGCACCGAGCCCGACGACCCCGGCAAGTGCGTGGCCTGCCGCAACTTCTACCTGGAGGGCAGGTGCGTGGCCAGCTGCCCCGCCGGGCACTACCGCTTCGAGGGCTGGCGCTGCGTCACCTTCGCCTTCTGCCAGGAGCTGCACAACAAGTGCCGGAGCGCCCGCGAGTCGGGCTGCCACGTCATCCACAACAACGAGTGCGTGCACGAGTGCCCCTCGGGCTACATCATGAATTCCAGCAAGTAAGTTGGTGCTGGGCAGGTGGAGGGGGGCTTTGGGCTGGGCGCGGGGTTGGTGTGCTGTGCCAGTCACCCGGCCCACTTTAATATGATTTGCAAAGTAATGCCGTGCTGATTCAAGCCGTTAAAGGCAGGCAGCTCAGCCTCCCGCGTGCTGGTGGGTTGTTCTTCCCTTGGCTTCTCTGAAGTTCGGGAGAAGTGGGAAAAGGAGGTGGGGAGAGAGGACAAGGAAGAAGAGCATCCTCAAGCTGGAAGGGTCTTTCTGTGGTGGAGCGGGAGGTGGGAGATGGGCAGTGGAGAGGCTTTAGCAGCCCCGCTTCCCCCCCTCTGGAGCGGCCTCAGGCTGCAAAGCTGGGCTGGAAAACAACAGGGAGAGGTCGTGGCTGGAAAGCACAACAGGGAGAGGTCGTGGCTAATGAAAAGAGCGCAGCGTCCTTTGAGTGGCTCCTTCTCAGAATGTCTGTCCCTCATCCCTGTAATTACTTTCATTGAGCAGGTTCAAGCTGTGCCAGACAGAAATGCACAGTGTACCAAACAAGTGTAGCACGAATCAAAGCAGGGAGCAGCCACTCCGTCTATTCCCAGGGCTTGTCGACAAAGGAATTAAATAATTTATGTTGCTGAGCTGTTTATCACTGAAAACTTAGTTGTTTGTCCCATAACGCCATTATATCTTGTGATGAGTCAGATTTCCTATGAATATTGGTAGCTTTGTGCTCGCATGGATTCGCTCCTGCCATAACAATTTCAGGGAATTCACTGTAACAGGCCTTTTTATGCCATTTCCTGTTTTGCTTTTCAAGAGAGCGAACAAGCAGCCCCCAGAGTAGCCGTGCTGGTTGTGTAACAGCACCGTGGCCTGTCCTGTGCTGTCCAGGCTGCTGCCAGTGGGACTCCCAGCTCTATTCCCTGCTTTTCCTGGAGCCCTCCTTCCCCTGAACTCGCTGGGAGCACATTTTTGTGGTGGTGTGACCAGGGCAAGCAACCGGCTCACAGGATTTCCCCGGAGCACAGAGCACGTGCTTGCCTTTTTTACGTGCGGTCCTTAAGCAGAGGATTCCCAGATGAAGGGCCAGCTCATCAGTTTGGTTAATGATCTTTGGGGTGAAGGCTGGGTTTGTTGGCCTAGAAACCCTCGGTGTGCAGAGCACTGAGCAGCGCTGTGGGGAATTGGCCCTTCAGAATAAGCAAAATCACGTTGTTCTGGTTTCTGTGATGGAGGAAGAGACGGAGTGGTTTGTGTTTGAAGTGTGGAAATGACAATTCGAAGAGTTCTTTCCAAGGCCAGGTTGGACAGGGCTTGGCAAGTGTCCTTGCCCGTGGCAGGGGGTGGAACGAGGCGGGTTTTAATATCCCTCCCAACCCAAACCATTCCACGATCCCATGACTCTGCTTGGAGTTCCAAAGAGCCACGTGCTGCTCTCTGCCGGTGAATCCCAGGACACCGGTGCTTTTGGGAATTGCTGGGGGGGACGCCCCGGGTGCCCTTCCGTGGTAAAGCATCAGCTCTGCATCCCAGGCCTCCTGTTTTGCAGCCTGCACTGCACGCCCTGCGCGGGGCCCTGTCCCAAGGTGTGTGACTTCGGCAAGGAGAAGACCATCGACTCGGTGACGTCGGCGCAGGAGCTCCGTGGCTGCACGGTGGTGAACGGCAGCCTGGTGATCAATATCCGGGGAGGAAGTGAGTGCTCCAGGAGAGAGGAGTGGGCTGGGGACCTGGGGACGGGACACCGGCCCCAGGCTGGGGCTTTCCTGGGGAGCAGGGACAGGGAATGGCCTGGAGCTGTGTCAGGGCAGGGTCAGGTTGGATCCCAGGGAAAGGTTCTTCTTCTTCCCCCAGAGGGTGGTGGGCACTGCCCAGGCTCCCCAGGGCAGTGGGCACGGCCCCAAGGCTGCCAGAGCTCCAGGAGGGTTTGGATGATCCTCTCAGGCTCACGGGGTGACTCTTGGGGATGGTCCTCTGCAGGGCTGAGGGTTGGACTGGATGATCCTTACGGGTCCTTTGCAGCTCAGCTGATTCTGTGATCCTCTTTTGCTTTTGTGCCCTGAATCTTAGAGGGATTCAGAGAAATAACCACAAAGCAAAGGCTCTTGAGGTGTCACTTGGCTTTTTATGTTAATTGAAGTTTGTAAGGTCTCATGAATTAACGTAAAGCAGTTCTGTTGGATACGTGTGGGCTCTGCTGTTGGTGTTCTCTCAGTGGTATCACAAAGCTCATGCCAGTGTTTTCCTCTCCACAGATAACATTGCAGCCGAGCTGGAAGCCAATCTTGGCTTGATAGAGGAAATCTCAGGTTACCTAAAAATTCGTCGCTCTTATGCCTTGGTTTCTCTTTCCTTTTTCCGGAAGCTCCATCTGATTAGAGGAGAAACCCTCGAAGCTGGGTGAGTTCTCTCAAAAGATCTTGTCTTTGAATGCTTTGAAGTGCAGGCTGCCAGTGCAATCAGGGTGATTTGTGCTGGGAAACAATCCCTAAGTTATTTTTAAACATTCCCCAGCTTGCATTCACTTTGCTTTGGTGTCTGGGTTAGGGCATGAGGCAGAAAGAGCTTTCAGTGCATCCCCTCCCAACCCATGTTTTCATTCTTCTGCTTTCAGCAATTACTCATTTTATGCCTTGGACAACCAGAACCTTCGCCAGCTCTGGGACTGGAGCAAGCACAACCTCACCATTGCCCGGGGCAAGCTCTTCTTCCACTATAATCCCAAACTGTGTCTGTCCGAAATCCACAAGATGGAAGAGATCTCTGGGACTAAGGGGCGCCAGGAGAGGAACGACATAGCCCTGAAGACCAACGGGGATCAAGCCTCGTGTAAGAGCCTCACAGGGCAGCACTTCCATCCTCATCCTCCTCTTTCCTCAGCCTGGCCCAGGATGTTTTTCCAGGGACTGTCCTTGTCCTTTTGCTGAAGCACCAGGCCTGCCACTTGCCTGTGCTGGCAGGGAAGTCCCATGCCATGAGTTCTCTCTCTGGACTTCCCAGCTTTGCTCCCCGGGGTTTGCTCTCTGTGGGCTCAGCTCAGAGGTTTTTGGGGCTGAGTGTATTATTTTTGAGGAGTTTAGCACAACATCACCTCAGTCCAGCCTGGGACTTGGTGTTACTGCCCAGTAACAGTCCTAATCTCCTTTACCCATGTCAGGAGGTGACAGGAATGAACGCAGGAGAAATGGGATTGCCACCCATCTGTGGAGCCACACGAGGGAATTGCCATGATAACAGTCAGGGAAGTTTTCCCAACAGTTTCTGCTGTGCTTCCCACAGGTTTCTGAGGCAATGGCTTTCTTCAGGAACAAGGATCAGGCATTGCCTGATGGTTGAGGAGCAGACAGTACAGGGTTAGAATCATAGAACAGAATCAGCTGGGTTGGAAAAGACTTCTGAGATCATCGAGTCCAACCTTTATCCTCTCGCCGAAGTCGTGCTCCTGAAGATGTAGTTTGGAAGACACTTTGGCAGCAGTGCTGCCATAAGTGCAGTCCTGCTGCACCCCCAGCCCCGCTGTTCCCTTCCTGTGCCACACAGTCAATCCTCTTGCCCGGTTTGTGCCAGTCAGACACTTCCAGGGCTGTGTGGTGAACCCGCTTGTGGAAGTAACCTAGGGCAGAAAATAGCCAGCTTTGTTCTTGGCTGGGGGCGTCTCTGCTGGGATTCACTGCTGAGCCCCACAGGGTTTCACCTGCACAGGAGAACAGGGGCACACACGGGTTGACATGAGGTGCTTGAGGAGGTACTGCCACCACAAAGCCCAGCATTAGTTAAACTCTGATTTCAGATCCTTGCTCACACCCTGCAGTGGAGCTTGGGTCATCCTGGGCCTGCACTGTCCCTCTGCTTTTGGGGACAGCACTGCTAAAGGTCCCCTTCAGCCCAAACCTTTCCGTGGTTCTGTGATCCCCCAGTTCTGCCCTTATTGCCCTGAGGCAGCTGTTTGTGAGGAGACTTAACAGGTCAAGATCTTCCAGTTGACTCAGTGTCCTGGTCTGGTTCTCCCCATCTCAGCACATGCCAGCACGGTGGGAGGAGGGAGTGCAGTGGCTGTGACCTGAAAACTGGCAGTGCCAGTGAAAACCACACAGAGCCATGTCCTCGGGGGCACCACAGCCCCAGCCTGGGCAGAGGGGAGGGACACAAGGAACTAGCTGTCTGTAAAGTTCATCTCCTCCCATGAGGCACTGAAAAGCTCTTCCCACATCAGGGATGAACCTGGGGTTGGAGTTCAGACCCAGCTCTGCCCTGTGGCAGCTCCTGGGCTGGTGTTGGGTTTGAAGGCA
This sequence comes from Sclerurus mexicanus, assembly GCA_013396755.1. Taxonomy (NCBI): domain Eukaryota; kingdom Metazoa; phylum Chordata; class Aves; order Passeriformes; family Furnariidae; genus Sclerurus; species Sclerurus mexicanus. Next base: position 265,221 of record VWZF01002813.1, read on the forward strand.
GCTGGAGGAGACAGTTGGGTTTCTCTCTGCCAGCTTTACCCATCCTGTGCTGAGCTGGTGTCTGTGCCACCCCCACCTCAAACCACAGCTTGCCAGGGAGTTTGGCTTTTTGTTTGCTTTTACATTTCAAGTTTAGTTTTCACATTGGCAGCATCCTGTTTACTAAAAAAAAATAGAAAGGAGAAAAAAAAAAGCCCTTGTTTGTTCTGGATGTGGTGCCAGTGAAATGAATGTTCTTCCTCCCTTTGCAGCTACTGCAGGAATAGCAAATCCAGTCAGAGCCACAGCCTGTCCCTCTCAGACTGCTGGGACAAACCTCCTGCAAACACCCTCCTGTTTGCTGTCCTTCCCTCCTGTTTGCAGAGGGACCAAACTGCTCCTGGGCAAGGCTGGGCATTCATGTGCTTCATTTTTGTGGCCTCGTGCCTTCAGTGCAAACCCTCGTGGCTGGGCTCAGCTGTGTGATCATCAGTTGCAGAGTATCTTGCCTTTAGACTTCCCACTTTTTAGAATTTACTCCAGCTCCTCTACAAAGTCATTTTCATCCAGTTGTAGACAAATGTAAGCTGGCAGGAGCCTTGGGAAGGCATCTGTCCCAGCCCCTGACTTAGGGTAGGAACAGCATTGAAGTCAGATGAGATTTCGATAAAACTCTTCTCAGTGCCAACACTCTCATGTTTATCTCCCACTCCTCAGACCATTAAAAATAGAAACCCTTACTTTATAACATTAATGCATTTATTGTGGCTTCTCGTTTGTCTCAGGTGAAAACGAACTGCTGAAGTTTTCTTACATCAGGACCTCCCACGACAAGATCCTGCTGAAGTGGGAGCCGTACTGGCCTCCCGACTTCCGAGACCTCCTGGGCTTTATGCTCTTCTACAAGGAAGCGTAAGTGACCCGTGCCCAGGGCCCAGGGCAGTGCCCACCTTGGCTGGCACTGAGCAGAGGGGACCAGACCTGGTGTAGGCAGAGCTGCTGAATCTCTCACTGTGTGGCTCCTACACTTCAGTTTCCAGGGATACCCTTCTATCGACGTGTTCTTTGGGATCCCTGACTTGGGCACAGCCCAAATTCCTCATTTAACAACAGTCCAAACACGAGTTACTCCAGCTCTTCCAGACATACATGTTCTGACCATGGAGTTTGTCATCTCCCTCTCACCATGGAGTTTATCATCTCCCTCTCACCATGGAGTTTATCATCTCCCCACCACCTCCATGGGGTAGGTTTTTCTCCCCTTTGAGGTGGGAAGGATTCTTTTAGAATCGAGGTGAGCGAGCTGAGTTTCATAAAGCTGCAAATCATTGGTCCGGATTCAGTTGTTGGCATCGGTGTGGCACAGGACCTGCTCTGTCAGGAGACTGGAGTGCCCCACTTTTAGAACACAATGGGAGAACTGCACTTCCTCCAAAGAGCGGGGAATGGCAGCTCTCGGCGAGGTCCTTGGAACTGTTGGTTTTAAAAGCCTGAGGGAGGATTCTGTTGATCGGAGCCTTTTGTCTCCTGCAGTCCGTACCAGAACGTGACGGAGTTCGATGGCCAGGACGCCTGTGGCTCCAACAGCTGGACAGTCGTGGATGTTGACCCACCCCCACGGTCTAACGAGCCCAAGGCCCAGGCCCAGCCAGGCTGGCTGCTGAGGGGCCTGAAGCCCTGGACACAATATGCTGTGTTTGTGAAGACCCTGGTCACCTTCTCCGACGAGCGGCGGACGTACGGAGCGAAGAGCGAGATCATCTACATCCAGACCAACGCCACGGGTCAGTGCCAGCACCAGGGGCCTAAATAAGAGGAGGGGCAGGCGCTGAGCTCTGCTCTGGGACCAGGGACGGCACCCAGGGAAGGGCTGGGGCTGTGCCAGGGGGTTGGGATGGATCTCAGGGAAAGATCCTTCCCCCAGAGGGTGGTGGGCACTGCCCAGGCTCCCCAGGGCAGTGGGCACGGCCCCAAGGCTGCCAGAGCTCCAGGAAGGTTTGGATGATCCGCTGGGCACAGGGGATGGTCCTGAGCAGGGCCAGGAGTTGGACTTGATGATCCTTGGAGGTCCCTCCCAGCTCAGCTCGTTCTGGGACTCTGTAAATAGTCCTCTGCCTGGGAGCTGTGATAGTCCCACATCCGTGAAACTTTCTGTTGCTGCTGAACTTTGGGAGAAAGGAATTCCCAAACCAGTTGAAGGATGTGGGATTCCCTGCATGGGAAGATGGTGCCAAGTGTGTTCTCTCCCATCTAGCTGGAAAAGACCTCCAGGATCACCAAGCTCAGCCTTTAAGGGCCTGTGTGCTCTGGTGTCCCTGCTGGGGGCCCTCGGGGCTCGGTGGACCTGCCACAGGGGACACTCAGTTCCCACTGGAATGGAGACTTGCCTGTGTCTGTCCCCCGTCCTGTCCCCCCTGGCAGGGCAGTGAGGTGACCTCTGTCTCTTTGCCCACCCACACAGTTCCCTCGGTGCCGTTGGATCCGATATCCGTTTCCAACTCCTCATCCCAAATCATCCTGAAGTGGAAGCCGCCCTCGGAGCCCAACGGGAATATCACGCACTACCTGGTGTACTGGCAGCAGCAGGCAGAGGACAGCGAGCTCTATGAACTTGATTACTGCCTGAAAGGTGAGTGGCTGCTTCTCTCTCTGGCCCTTTCCTTCAGTCTCTCTCTCGGAATTCCCTGGAGTTTTTGCCTTGGAGATGCTTTGGGGGCCCAATTCTGCTGTTTTCAAGAATGTTGGTCAAGAAACAGGCTGAGATGCAGCTGTGTCCTCCCCCTGTTCATTATACATTAGGTGCTCCTGCCAAGGTATGTGCAAAAGGCCTCCAAAAACATTGTTTACAAAGTAATCGGGTATTTTTTCCTTTGGGGATCTCCCTTCTGCCCTTGTTCTTATTAAACTGAGCTGTAAGTTTAACAACAGCTATGGAAATAATTTAAAAATGAAATGAGTTAAAAATTTCAGTGCTTCTGGAGCTCAGGGCCAAGCTAATTTTCGAAGGTATCCTGTGCCTGGTGTGGGATCCCCTGAGAACATCCAAAATCTCACCCCCTGCCCGGTGTTACCTGAGCTGGGATGGACGGGGCTAGAACCCTGCTGAGCTGCAGCAGCATCTGAGCTTCATTTCAAAACCAGCACTTTTGAATCAAAGGCCTGTCAGAAAAGTGGGAACTGCTCAGCTCCAAATGTGGAAGCTCAGGATGTGGCCCAGATGTGCCATGACTCCTGTGTTTGGAGATCCCAGTTTGGGATCTCTGTGGGGTCAAACATCTGCCAGGTCAAGCATGAGTGACACTAAAACTGTTCTACCCACAGGGTTAAAACTTCCCTCAAGGACGTGGTCTCCCCCTTTTGAATCCGAAGACCCTCAGAAATACAATCAGAGTGAAAACGAGGATGTCAGTGGGGAGTGTTGTTCCTGCCCCAAAACAGACTCCCAGATCCAGAAGGAGCTGGAGGAGTCTGCTTTCCGCAAGACTTTTGAGAACTATCTTCACAACGAGGTTTTTGTGCCCAGGTATGAGCATCAAACGGTGCCCAGGTGGGCAGGGGCAGGGAAATGTAATGGATTATTAAATAAAAACATTAGGCTGGGTATGTTGCCATGCCTGGCAGTCCAGCTGGATGTGGGTGTTGGAGTGGTGAGAGCTGAGCACCTGCTCTCGTGGCTCTGCACATTGGGAAGATCCTGCCTTGGTTTCCTGTCTCGGAATCCTCCTCAGCCCTTGGAATAAACTGAGAACCTTTAACAAGCAGCTGAATCCTGCAGCTCACTGAAACTCAGATGATGCCAAAAATAGTGATTTTTTTTTTCTGCCTAAAAACCTTGTGGTCAAGTTTTTCATTGAGGTGAGAAGAAAGGAAAGGGGCAGTGTAGGAGGCCACAGCCTGGTCCTTCAGCGTGGCATTTGTGGTCTTCCTTGCACTTAGTGTGGGAAATACCTCCAATCCCATGAGGAATGTGAGTGCTGTGGGTGGTGAATGTCCTGTTTTGAGTGGCACACACAGTGTCACATTAAGTGGTGTTGAATGTCTTCACACTTCATATGCAGCCCAGGGAGGAAGTGCTGGGAAGCAGCTTAGAATCTGGGATGATTTACCCTCTTCCCTGTCAGGTATTTTGTGCTCTAAATTTATTCCCAGCTCGCTGCTCTGAGCTACCAAACCCTGATTCGCAGCTCCCTGGCAAAAGCTGGGTCACTGCACAGAACATTTTCCTTGTGGGATGCATTGGATGCATTGCTGGGGTGTTCCCTGCTGGGCTGCTCTGGTGCCTTGGGCAGGGTCCCTCCCTCCTTGTGCCACTCCCTGGCTGTTGGTGCCCATCAGGACGAGTTTCCCTGTGCCAAAGGATGCCAGGACATGGTGCATTCCAAGCCATCTGCAAAAGCCAAGCTCCTCCTGATGTAGGCAGACGATTCTGGCAGTCTGATTTCCTTTTTTATTTCCTTTTTCTCCCAATTTGATGGTGCAGCCAGCCCAGGATGCTTCTCAGGCCAGTTTCTGGGGTATGTATTTTAGGAAGAAACCAATCACCAGGATGTGCCACTTTGTCAGCCTGCTGAGGGACAAATCTCCACATCCCTGGGCTTGGCTAATCCTTTAAAACAAGCCCTTTTGCTGTTTTGAGGCCATGGTAAAGAAACCTCCCTGCTGCCACGTGTCCTGCTTGTCTTCCCTAGCAGGTCCAGGCTGTCTCCACATAAATCAGAATTATTTTTCCTGGGAATACTGTGCTATCACCTGCTCACAAAGCCTGGCAGTGAGCAAGGAGTGTGATTTGCTTCAGGTGCTTTCTTGTGGCTCCTGAGAGTTCAGTGACCTCTCTCGAGGTGCTGTGTGGCCTCTCCTGGAGAGGAGGGACCTGCCAGTCACAGGAGGAATCTCAGGGCTGAGGCCAGCAGGGAATCTGAGATGGCAGGAGGCAGAATCAGAGCAGTTTCTCCCTGACGTCTCCTCTCCTTGTTTTCCACGTGCCATTGCTCTCCTCCTCTCCTGTTCCCAGCCACCTGATCCCTGTGCAGGCTCTGCTCTGCTCTGCTCTGCCTCACTCCAGGGCTGATCTCCCCGCTCTGGAAATCCCAGAGGTTGTTCCTTGCCCCTGTGCCCACGGATTACCTTCTCCAGGATGCTCTCACAGCTCCTGTGGGTCGCTGCTCTGCCACTGACCAGGCAAACCAGAAGGTTTGGGGTGTTTGTGGCCATTCCCACCTGCTCAGGCAGAGCTGTGCTCACACCCAGCTGCTCTGGGGCCATCAGAAGCTGGTGCTTTGTTTCTTCTTTCCTGTTTTATTTGCTCTTATTTTGGAAGAGTTTTGCACAGGTTGGGTGGTTGCACAGTGGGACAGGCTGCCCGGGGAGGTGTGGAGTCTCCGTGGCTGGTCCTGAGCACCCAGTTCCAGCTGCCCCTGCTTTGGGCAAGAGGAGCCCTCCAGCCTCACCTGCTCCTGACTCTGTGAAAGCACAGAAAGGTCTCAGAAGTGAAAGTCCTGAGAGGCAGAGGGGGAGTAAATGGCTGCTGTTCAGGAGGTCATTCCATGTATTCCCTCCAGCAACAAGAGCAGGAGGTCTCTTCTGTCTCTGTCCCCTGCCACACACACTTGTGCCATTCCCAGTATTCCTGGGTTACAGAGTGAGCGACATCTGGGGAATCACTCACGTTAAAAGTCAGTTTTGCCCCCTGGGTTTCCCAATTCAATTAATTGTACACACAAATGTGAAATGCTTTTGCCAGCCGAGGGGGAAGCCAGGCCAGGTGTCCCAGGGTAGTTTCAGGTGTCTGGAAAAGCCAGGCCTAAGGCATTTTTAGAATCCTCCAGCACAGGCCATGGTGCCTGTGATGAGCTGTCACTTGCAGCCCCTGGGAGCCCCACACTGATGGTCTGTGACAGCAGGAGGGACCTGGATCTGAGGGTTTCACAGGGAGCTGCTGAAATAGCCCTAGTGCAGGTTGCACTGGATAACTCTGAGAAGAATCAGAGGTTTGAAAACACAGAGAATTTGACCAAAAAGTTGCTACAAACCCAGGATATTAAATACAGGGAGATTGGGGTTTTACACCTTCCTACGTTTTTCTTGCTTTCTGTGACCTGAGAAGGAAGGAATTCTTCTCTTATTTCACCCTGTGTTTCATCAGTGGTCAAATTACTGTTTTACTTGTGAAAAACAAAATTCCCTTGAACACGAGGGTCAGCTGAATCCACACTTGGTCAACAAAGGCTGGAGCTTTGCCTTTATGCAAACAAGGCTCTGGTTGACCATAAGGAATCCTTCCCAAGGAGGGAGGTGACATGACCCAGAGCTGGGTCTCTGAACTCTGCCCATCCTCAGAGCAATGCTCAGGCTGAGGGAACGGCACCTCCTCAAGGAGTTAATTAGTAATTAAGAAAGAGAGAACTGAAAGCTGGAATGTGCTTGCTGAACCTGCCATTTGACACCTTCCCTGGTGAGCAAGATGAGGCCCTGGCACAGGATGCCCAGGGAAGCTGTGGCTGCCCCTTCCCTGGAATATCCAGGGATGGGGCTTGGAGGAGCTGGGCTAGTGGAAGGTGTCCCTGCCCAGGGCTGGCACTGGCTGGTCATTGCCTGGTAGTCAGGGGGTGGTGGTGGAAAGTTCAGTTCAGCAGCTTCAACAGCCTGGTACATTTTTAGAGACTGGAGATGCCTCAAGTGTGGGTTCAGCTCAGGTCACTCACTCTTTGTACCCTTTAATAGCTGCACACACATAAAAAGATCATCACCCCCTTAAAATACATGGTCTGGATTTCAGCTGGCATTAATTCCTTTTGTGTAACTGAATACAGTTACTGATTCACCTCCCGTTGGTTCCTGACCTGGAATTCCCCATGGCAAATGTGTGGCAGGACATGGAGTGTTAGAAGGAGCAGTTTTGGTTTGGTACTGAGCCCTCCCCTCTTTTTTTTACGTTTTTTGTTGCCAAGCACAAGAAAATGAAATTTGTGAGTGGCTCTTAATTGAGTTTATCCTTTTTATTTACTGATAAAAACTGACATTCAAGCTGGCTGGTGGCACTCACCTGCAGGCAGGGGAGGTGACAGGGTCACAGTGCTGCCGCTCTTACAGCTGCAAAATACATTGATTTTCAGAGTGAAATGCAATAATCTGAGAAGATACATTTGGTTAACAAAACCACACAGCTAATGTGTAATCAGAATCACGAGCTTTAAATGCATCTGTTGAAAAGGACTTAATGGATCTGGTCTCTTAGGAAGAGCTCAGAGTGATTGGTGCATCCACTGAGGTTCAGCCACAGGGCTCACAGTGGCAAACACATTGCAGTGAGAGTGGCCTCCTGCTTTAGAAATGCAGGTTAGTGACCCTCGGGATATGTGGCACATTTAAGGGCATCAGAGCCAGGGCTGTGGGGTGACCTCGTTTGCTCGGAGCTAAAACGTGTGGGAGCTGAACTCCGAAGCATTGCAACCCTGCACGAGGCATCCTGGTGAAGTCAGCCCCAGCTGGGACACCCGGGAGCACTTGAATTCTCCAGCAAACGCTCGAGGCCGGGCTTGATTTATTTGTCTTTCACTTCCCTGGGTGAAGCTGTGCAGGGAGAGGGAGTCTCGTGGACGCGGAATTTTTAAAAGACAGATTGGTTAAAAAAAAGAAAAGGAATCCTGAATGTCCTTGCTGCACTGCAAAGATAAGGCTTGAATTTGAGGTTTCAGTGGCGCTCCGAGCTCCTTCTCAGCCGGGTGAGTTGGCACACCTGACGTGGTGCCCTGTGTTACCTCACAGGCCGTCGAGGAAACGCAGAGACCTCGGCTCGGTGGCCAACGCCACCGCGGCGATGCCCACCGTGCCAGCCTCTGCCAACAGCTCCGCGGCGGCGGCTGAGGGGGCCGAGGAGCAGAAGCCTTTCGAGAAGGTGCTGTCCAAGGAGTCCCTGGTGATCTCGGGGCTGCGCCACTTCACCGGCTACCGCATCGAGCTGCACGCCTGCAACCACGACGCCCAGGAGTCGCGCTGCAGCGTGGCAGCCTACGTCAGTGCCAGGACCATGCCGGAAGGTAACCGTGCCCCTCGGCTCACCTTTGGCTTGCTGGCTCTTCCCCAAACCCTGCTTTTCCCGTGGGAGCCGCCCGCGGTACAGCCGTCGTGCCGGACCGGGGCCGTCCTTCTGTCCCGACGGGGAAGGGTGGTGGGTGAGGCGGTGGCAGGTTTGAGTTTTGCCCAGGCCATGAAAGCAAGCTCCTCAATCCTGACCTTGGTTGTAGCTAAGGCCGATGACATCGTTGGCCCGGTGTCCCACGAGGTGGTTGAGAAGAACACGGTGCACTTGAAGTGGCAGGAGCCGAGGGAGCCCAACGGCCTCATCGTGCTCTACGAGGTGAACTACGGGCGGCTCGGTGAGACCGAGGTGAGAGCTCCTGCTTCTCCCTTCCCTCCCTTCTCCTGCTTCTCTCCCTCTGGAGAGGCTTCTCCTCCTGGGAGCCCAGGGCTGTGCAGGATTTCATAGTCCTTGTGCATGCAGTGCCTTGGTTTCCTAGTTTCCTGCTCTAGTTCCCTGGTGCGGGAACCAAGGGGACACAAAACTTTAGTGGTGGATTTGCCTCCTCTGGAGATCTGTCTGGGGTGGCATCAGGAGATGATGTGCCTCCGTGGTGCCCATCTGCCACGCGAGTTTAGCTGATTTGCCAACTTTCTGCATGGAGTTGTTTAGAAATCCTGTTTCACAGCAGGACAGAACCCACACACTGCTGTGCCTCGGGTGAAAGGACGAGAGGAAATGGCCTTAACTGCACCAGGGCAGGTTCAGATGAGATATTAGAAAAAATCTTTCATGGAAGGAGTGGTCAGGCATTGAAACAAGTTTCCTAGTGGGGGTGGAGTCACCATCTCTGGAGGTGTTCAAGAGGTGTCTGGATGTGGCACCTGGGGACACGGCTTAGGGTCGATGGTGGTGCTGGGCTGATGGTTGTACTTGATCTTGAAAGTCTCTTCCAACGTTGGTATTTCTGTGATTCTGTGAAATATAAGTTGCCTGAAGAAATTAGGGAAGTGTTGAGGAGTCCATGAGCTCATGGGGAATGCTGGTGCTTGGGTAGGTGCCAGTGCCATGGGGACAGTGTAGGTGTCAGTGCCATGGACACAGTGCAGGTGACAGTGCCACAGTGACAGTGCAGGTGACAGTGCCACAGACACAGTGCAGGTGGCAGTGCCATGGACACAGTGCAGGTGACAGTGCCATGGGGACAGTGCAGGTGACAGTGCCATGGGGACAGTGCAGGTGACAGTGCCATGGGGACAGCAGGGCTGTCCAGTCCAAGTCCAGTTTCAGGGCTGAAGGCTGGTACAGCATGTGGCACTTACTCTCTGTAACCTGGACCTGTCAGAGAGCTGTGGATGCTGCAGGAATCCCAAGGAATTGTCAGGGAGCTGTGGGTGCTGCAGGNAGTTGCCTGAAGAAATTAGGGAAGTGTTGAGGAGTCCATGAGCTCATGGGGAATGCTGGTGCTTGGGTAGGTGCCAGTGCCATGGGGACAGTGTAGGTGTCAGTGCCATGGACACAGTGCAGGTGACAGTGCCATGGGGACAGTGTAGGTGTCAGTGCCATGGACACAGTGCAGGTGACAGTGCCATGGGGACAGCAGGGCTGTCCAGTCCAAGTCCAGTTTCAGGGCTGAAGGCTGGTACAGCATGTGGCACTTACTCTCTGTAACCTGGACCTGTCAGAGAGCTGTGGATGCTGCAGGAACCCCAGGGAGTTGTCAGGGAGCTGTGGATGCTGCAGGAACCCCAGGGAACTGTCAGGGAGCTGCCAGGGAGCTGCCAGAGAGCTGTGGGTGCTGCAGGAATCCCAGGGAACCCTCAGGGAGCTCTGGATGCTGCAGGAATCCCAGGGAACTCTCAGGGAGCTGTGGGTGCTGCAGGACCCCCAGGGAGCTGCCAGGGAGCTCTGGATGCTGCCGGAACCCCAGGGAACTGTCAGGGAGCTGCCAGGGAGCTGCCAGGGAGTCGTGGGTGCCGCAGAGGGAGGGTGGCACAGCCTGCTCTGCCCACAGGAGGCCCATTTCTGTGTGTCCCGCAAACACTTCGCCACCGAGCACGGCTGCAAACTGCGAGGGCTCCAGCCTGGCAACTACAGCGTCCGCATCCGGGCCACCTCCCTGGCTGGCAACGGCTCCTGGACAGAGCCCACCTATTTTTACGTGGCTGATTATTGTGAGTTCACTTTATTTTCACCCTTTAATCCCTGACAGAGACTCGGGGTTGTTTGGGAGGCTGGGGTTATCAGACAGTGCACAGAGGACTGTGGGCAGTCATTAAATGTTTACCAAAGTGCCCGCTTCCAAGAGCCTGAAATTACTGGGAAAAGTGGCTTTTCCTCGTGGGTTCTCACTCTGAGCAGCCCCACCATATTCTGAACTAGCCCCTGCTTTCACATTTGTTCCAATTTATCTAAGGGGGAGATTATCCTGAGGAAAAAACTTGGGGTTTGGACCTGTGTAATACCTCCAACTCCGTCTTTCTTTCTCTCTTAGTGAACGCCCAGCCTAATATTGCTGTCATAATCGTTCCCATTATTTTTGCCATAATAATTGCTGGAATTATTGGAGCTGCTTACGTGCTGGTGAAGAAGAGGTGAGTGCAATTTTATCTTGCTTTCACCAGACCTCCCATCCGGAAGTTTTGCTGATTCGTTGGGAGCGGGTTTTGTCCCTTTTCTAAATTTCCGTGAAGCCTGGAACGTTCATTCCGCCCGGGAGACGCTTCGTGCCCGTGGGAAGGGGCAGCGTTTGCTGCGTGTTTTGGGAGTTAATCAAAGTGCCTGTGCCCGAGGGTGGCCAGGGCTGCAGATGTGCTGAGAACTCGTGTCTCTTGCAGGCAAACCGAAGGACCGACGGGACCCCTGTACGCCTCCTCCAACCCCGAGTACATCAGCGCCAGCGACGGTGAGGGCGCCGCGCCGTCCTGGGGTGGGCTCCTGCTCGGTCCCCGCAGCAGCACGGCAGTGCAGTTGTCTTCCTGGAGTTCTCTAGTCTGTTTTCAATGTTTAAGGCCGTGGTGTCCTGTGGGAGGGGGCAGTGAAGATGGGGAAGGGCCTGGAGGGGAAGCGTGTGAGGGCACCGAGGGCACTTGAGGTGTGCAGCTGGAGAAGACAAGACTGAGGGGAGACCTCGTGGGGGTCTTCAGCATCCTTGGGAGGGGCAGGCACTGATCTCTGCTCTGTGGGGACCAGGGAGAGCACCCAGGGAAGGGCTGGGGCTGTGCCAGGGGGGTTAGGTGGGATCTTGGGGAAAGGTTCTTCCCCCAGAGGGTGGTGGGCACTGCCCAGGCTCCCCAGGGCAGTGGGCACGGCCCCAAGGCTGCCAGAGCTCCAGGAGGGTTGGGCTGATCCTCTCAGGGACATGATGTGACTCTTCAGGATGGTCCTGAGCAGGGCCAGGGGTGGGACTGGATGATCCCCGTGGGTCCCTCCCAGCTCAGCACATTCTGTGGTGCCCCAGTCAAGGCTGCCACAGAAGCGTCTCCCACGAGACGCGGCTCCGTTCACACGCGTCCCCCTCTGCCCCACAGTTTACGTCCCCGACGAGTGGGAGGTGCCACGGGACAAGATCACTCTGCTCCGGGAGCTGGGACAGGGCTCCTTCGGGATGGTCTACGAGGGCATTGCCAAGGACATCGTGAAGGGCGAGCCCGAGACGCGCGTGGCCGTGAAGACGGTGAACGAGTCAGCGAGTCTGCGCGAGCGCATCGAGTTCCTCAACGAGGCCTCCGTGATGAAAGGGTTCAGCTGCCATCATGTGGTAAGGGCTGGCTGCCTCGGCTCCTCGGCACGTCCCACCGCACGGCTCTGCCTGCCTCGGTGCCTTCAGAGCTCGGCTCCCAGCTCGGCAGAGCAGCGGAGGCAGCTGATGGGGAAGAGCCGGGGTCTTTCCCGGTCGGATCCCACAGAAAACGTCTGCCCGAGGCTGCTCTTCCTAAGCCTCTCGTCCTCACGAGGCTTCGTGTCCTCAGCTCTCTGCCAGGGGGTGTTGGCCTTGCCCTGTGTGTTTGGACACAGCCTTGAGGGAGTTTCTCGCTTCTTCTCCAGGTTCGCCTCCTCGGGGTGGTCTCCAAGGGACAACCCACTCTGGTGGTCATGGAGCTGATGGCACATGGGGACCTCAAGAGTTACCTCCGCTCCCTGAGACCCGAGGCTGAGGTACAGACAGCAGGGAGAGGGTCTGTTTTGCCACAGGGTGACTTGATTTGGGGTTTAGTACTCCTTTATTTAATGGCTTTAAGCTGAAAGAGGGGGGATTTGATTGGATATTGGGAAGAATTTCTCCCCTGGGAGGGTGGGCCGGCCCTGGCACAGGGTGCCCAGAGAATCTGTGGCTGCCCCATCCCTGGAAGTGTCCCAGGCCAGGTTGGATGGGGCTTGGAGCACCCTGGGCTGGTGGAAGGTGTCCCTGCCCATGGCAGGGGGTGGGATGAGATGGACTTTGAGGTCCCTTCCCACCCCAACCGTGCTCTGATTCCATGATTTGTTCCCTGAAGAACAACCCCGGCCGGCCGCCCCCGACGCTGAGGGAGATGATCCAGATGGCTGCAGAGATTGCAGATGGCATGGCCTACCTGAATGCCAAGAAGTTTGTTCACAGGGATCTGGCAGCTCGGAACTGCATGGTCGCCGAGGACTTCACGGTGAAAATCGGAGGTGGGTGGTGCAGGGTCAGGGGTGGTGTCTGAGGTCCCATCCAACCCAGGCCAGTCTCTGATTCTGTGACCAGAAGAGGGTTCTGTGCATCGTATTTGCTGTAAAGGCAAATAGATGAAGTTCAAGAGCAATGTGTCAGACTTGGGTCATTCTCACGGCCACCTTTGGAATTGCAGCACTTTCTCTTTTTCTTCCCTGTGACAGAATTGAAAGGATTTCAGTCAGAAAAACATCTCCTGTAGAACCAGAGCAGCTTTTCCCGGGGTGGCCAGGCCCTGGCACAGCTTTTCCAGAGCAGCTGTGGCTGCCCCGTCCCTGGAGGTGTCCAAGGCCAGGCTGGACGGGGCTTGGAGCAACCTGGGCTGGTGGAAGGTGTCCCTGCCCATGGCAGGGGTGGGACTGGATGGGCTTTGAGGTCCTTTCCAAACCAAACCATTCCAGGATTCTATGGTGTGAGCCACCCCCTTTCACTGGGAGGGAGATTAAACCAGTCTGGCCCTTCCATCCTGAGTGCAGACTCAAGAGGAGGAATTAGAATTCCCTATTCCCAAACCTCTATCCAAACAGTTCATTGCCTTCCCAGCCTAAGCTGCCTGGGTTTATCTCACTGGTCTTTGCTTCCATGAGAATTGTGACAAAGAAGGTGTTTGGTACAACAAACCCAGTGCTGATAATCACATCACTAGGTCAGGTGACTTTTAAAAGTCATTTATCTCCACAAGAACCAGTTTTCGGCCCAGTCCCTTTTGGAAATAAGGAAATACAACATTTACAGAGAACCTGGAACCCCACAGCGTGGTGGCTTTCAGAGCTCTCTGGAGTTAAAGCCAAGGCAGTGGGATTTCAGGCAAAGGGAGCTCTGTTTTACCTGCAGAGGACAAATGAAATAATGCTTAGAACAGAAGGAGTCACCAAAAAAGGTAACGGTGGAGTCTCTGCAGGAAAAATGCAGGAAAAGGGCGGTGCTTTGGAATGTTGATGCCAAGGTGCCCGTGGTGTGGGCTGGGCCGGGGGGGTGTGAGGACAGGCGAGACAGCATCCCTGCGGAGATGTTGCTCAGGCAGAGCAGGATGGAGGGAGACCCTTAACACATCCCAGTTGCTTTCCCCAGACTTTGGCATGACCAGAGACATCTACGAGACCGATTATTACCGCAAGGGGGGCAAAGGGCTGCTGCCCGTGCGCTGGATGGCCCCCGAGTCCCTCAAGGACGGCGTTTTCACCACCTACTCCGACGTGTGGTAAGTTCTGCTCTGCAGCCCCACGTGGCTTCCAGCCCAGGAGCTCCCTCTTGTAACACACACAGTCCACACGGACTCACTCAGCGTGCAGACAAAACAAGGCCCTTGTTCCGAACCCCTCTGGTTAAAAGTGCAGTTCTTTGGGAGCGTGTGTTCTCTGGAATGTCGCTTGGACAGCGCCGGGACGTTTTGTTCTCACCGGGAGTCTTCTCTCTCTCTCTCAGGTCATTTGGTGTTGTGCTTTGGGAAATCAGCAGCTTGGCAGAGCAGCCGTACCAGGGACTCTCCAATGAACAGGTGCTAAAGTTTGTCATGGATGGAGGATACCTGGATCAGCCGGACAACTGCCCGGAGAGGCTGTAAGTGGGAGCAGGGACAGCCAGCCCGGCTGCACCCTGTGCCTGAAGGGTGGCCAGCAAAGATGGCCCGACCTGTGGCACCTCTTAACCCTTCCTTGACTGAGGAGCCTTTAGGGACGCACCTCCCACAGAAATTCCACCAACATTTCTTAGAGATCCAGCGATTGCAGAGGGTGGGCAGGTCCTGGCACAGGTTGCCCAGAGAAGCTGTGGCTGCCCCATCCCTGGAAGTGTCCAAGGCCAGGTTGGAGGGGGCTTGGAGCAACCTGGGCTGGTGGGAGGTGTCCCTGCCATCACAGGAGGGTGGAACGAGATGGTTTCCCAGGTCCCTTCCAGCCCAAGCCATTCCACGATTCTGTGATATGACCCATCCTGTGTCACTGGAAGGGGAATTAAACCGGCCAAGGCCCTGCACTGAGTGCAGATTCAAGAGAAGGAAGTACAAAGCAAAGGGAAAACTTAAAATACAAATCAGCACCCTATCAAAGGCCCAACCAAAATGGTCCTCCTCCACTCCAGGCTGCTAGAGGGCTGTAGGCTGATGTCACGTGGCAGAGGTGGCCACCACCTTCATCCACGTGGCTACAGAGGCTGAAGAGCAGCTTCTCCTTCCTCCAGAGCCCGCTGAGGTTTTCTGTGCTTCTCTCCATGCCACATAAATACTGTGGAGAATTACACCAGCTTTCTCACAAGCCCATTTTGTGGCTAATGGGGAACAGAGGCAGGAGGAGCAGCCCTGTGCTGAGCCATTCCATTTCTCATTGCTCCACTGAAGGGACAAGGCCAGGCTGCCTGCAGGGTCAGGGAGAAGAGATCACTGAGGGGGGCAGTGCCAAACACCTCCCAGGGGTCCCACAGTGCAGCCTGTGCAGGGTCAAGGGTTGGTCTCTGCAGCTGCTCATGACCTTTGCTGTCTGGAGGTTCCTTCATCCCCAGGTCTGCTGGTGGGAATGGAGCTGGGGAAGGGTCTGGAGCACCAGGAGGAGCTGAGGGAGCTGGGGGGGCTCAGCCTGGAGAAAAGGAGGCTCAGGGGGGACCTTGTGACTCTGCAACTCCCTGCCAGGATGGGAGAGCCGGGGAGGGTCGGGCTCTGCTCCCAGGGAACAAGGGACAGGAGCAGAGGGAACGACCTCAGGCTGGGCCAGGGCAGGGGCAGGGGGGACATGGGGAGGAATTTTTCCATGGAAAGGGTGGTCAGGCTTTGGAAGGGGCTGCCCAGGGAGGGTTGGAGTCCCCAGCCCTGGAGGTGTCCAGGGAACGACTGGAGGTGGCACTCAGTGCCCTGGGCTGGGGGACAGGGTGGGGATGGGGCACAGGGTGGACTCGGTGATCCTGGAGATCTTTTCCAACCTCACTGATCCTGGGATTCTGTGTGAGGAGTCCAGCAGAGCAGTGGTGAGGGGAAGGAGCCCTGGCTGGAATAGGGAGCACAGATGGAAACTCGCTGGTCCTGGTAACCTCTTCCCACAGCTGCTTCTGGCCAAAACAGCACTTCAGAGCCATAAAATAAACATGTTTTGTGAGTATCCCTAGGAAGAAAAAGCCTGCTGTGCTGGACATCTGTCCCATGGCCAGTTACAGACTCCAGTTTGAAACTATTTGTATTTGTAAGTTCTTTCTCCATAGTGTCTGATAACATGTGACCTCTTGCTGCAGCCTTTCCTTTGGGTGGGATGTTTACAGGACCTCTGTGCTCTGCCCAGCCTCCTATTTTCCTTGAAGTTTTAGGGGCTTTGTTATCTTTCAGGCTGAGTTAAAATTAAAATGGAATCAATTAAAAGGCTCTGACCTGGCTGTAAGTGCATGCAGACACACACACAGAGTCTGTGAACAGCAGCCCTGTTTCCTCTGGGAGCCGAGTTAAGAACAATTGAAGGAATTGGAAGGAATTTTTGATCTAGACAGAAATAGGGAAAAAGGAGTGCCAGGGTCTCCAGGCAGGCGTGGAGGCTGGAAAGGGAACGGACATCTGGGGGTGCCAGGGGGGCAGCGTGGGCAGCGGGTGGCCTGCCCTGGCTGCCAGCCCTGACCGTGGTTCCCCCTGCTGCAGGCACAGCCTGATGCAGATGTGCTGGCAGTACAACCCCAAGATGCGGCCCACCTTCATCGAGATCATCGAGATGCTGAAGGAGGACCTGCACCCCAGCTTCCACGAGGTCTCCTTCTTCTACAGCGAGGAGAACAAGCCCCTGGAGACGGAGGAGTACGAGATGGACTTCGAGAACATGGAGAGCATTCCCCTGGACCCCTCGTCGTACTCGCAGAGGGACAAGGCGCTGGGGAGGGACAACGGGCCCTCCATGGCCCTCAAGGGGAACTATGAGGAGCACATCCCCTACACTCACATGAACGGTGGCAAGAAGAACGGGCGGATTCTCTCCATGCCCAGGTCAAGTCCTTCCTAACACTTCCTCTTTGGCCCCAGGGTTGTGTCTGCTTTTTTTCCCCCACCCCCCTCCACAAATCTCAGGACTCTTGTTATTGCTGCCACAGTGTATGACACACATCTACAGACTCTTCAGATTTTTAATCATCTTATGATTTAATTTTTTTTTTTTTTTGCCAAGTTGACTGGTTGTCAGTGGACTTATCTGTGAACATAAATGGAAGAGGTTTCCATGGCTGCTGTCCCCTCTGTAACCATGGTTTCACAACAGGAAGCGACCGTGTGAGCTCAGCTGAGGGAGAAGCCTCTGCCTTTGCCAGCGGAAGACGCGGAGTTTGGTGGTGTCTGAGCTGAGTGCAGCAAACCTGCAGGACAGAGGCACTTCCAGTAGAATTCCAGGCTCTCAGGCTCACTCTCCACTACGGCCGAGGGATTCAGCACAGCGCCAGATCCTCACATTGACCAAGAGCTGCTGCTTTCCTGCTCCCGCAGGGGTGACGCCCCAGGGTGCGTGTGTGGGTGTGTGGGGGGGGTGTGTGCGGTATATCCACGTGGGGTGCAACCTACAGCAGAACAGACCCTTCTGCTTCTGTACACAAGTTCCAACGCTTTGAGGCACATGGTGGGACTCGGGGGTGTCCTGCCCAGGGCCAGGAGTTGGACTCGATGGTCCTCAAGGGTCCCTCCCAGCTCAGCTGTTCTGTGTTCCCTCAGGAGCTCTTCTCCTCTGGAAGTGTGTACTTATCTTTGTCCCCGTTTCCCTGGAGAGACTGAATCCTAAACAGATTATTTTTATACTGAGGACTCTCGGGAGTAGGTTTTCTCTCATTCACAAGTGAAGAAAACGTGCCGGGAGCCAAAGGAGCAGAAATCTGAGATTTGTGGGTGCTTTTAAGACCAAACGAAGGAGGAGTCCCCTGACCTGAGACACCGAGTTTTCTGTCCTTACAGCATTGAGTATATATATTGTTTGTTGTAACATATTTAAAGATGTCTTTAGTTTAAATTTTAACTTCATATAAATTATTGACTGTTTATGATCCTTTCGGGGAGGGGAGAGTCTGGGGGATTGTTTGGTCTTAAAGTGGTCCAAAGATTTCAGAACGAACTCATTTCAGCCTTGGAGGAGCGATGGCGTGTTGAGCTCACACATGACAAGGCTTGGCAGTGGTTTCATGATTTACACCACACAGTCAGCTGGCTCCAGTCGAAGCCCCAGTTTGGGTGTTGGGACACCAGGACATCCCGGCCCTGCTGCTGCTCCTCCCCAGCCCCGTGTCCCTCCTGTGCCAGCGGGAGAGGACGAGCGTGAACTGTAACTAGAGGGACACCATGGCAAGGGGGAGCCCAAGGCTCTGGGCTCTCTGGAGGTGCCTGTGGTTCTCTGCCTGTCCCTGCTCCCAGGTGTCCAGCCTCGTGTTCCCAGAGCCGCAGAATTCCCATTTTGGCTCCCCGGGGTGTTGGCTTTGGCCTTGTGGACTGTGCTTTGCTGTGCTGCTGTTTGCATGAAGGCAGAGGTGCCGGGCGGGTCCCTGTGGAAGCCAGAGCGTCTGCAGTGCGCAGGGAGCAGGAGATGAGGATGAGGACGAAGGCGATGGATGAAGATGATGGATGTTGCAGGCCCGTGTCCAACAGGAGGTGGTTGAAAAGAAGGGAGAGCTGCTCAGCCCTCCCCCCTCTGGAGAAGCCCAAGCCCCGTTTGGTGCTCTCTGCCAGGAGCAGACAAGGCTCCCTGGCTCAGGGAGAGCAGGGACGCCGAGCTGGTGTGAGGAGTGTGGTTGCAGCCCGGGCAGAGCTGCTGCTGCCACCCCAGGAGAGGGGCTGGAAGCCGTAGGGAAGCCCCTCTCCCTGCCCGGGCGCCGGGCACAGCCTCGAGGGGCACAGGGGGCTCTGGGCACCACCCGAGCCCTTTGCTAGGCCCTTTGCTGCTGGAGGCTGCTCCGCTCGGGCCGGGTGGAGGGCACGGCTTGCTCCGGAATTCCGGCTGGAAGACACGGTCCAGATGTGGGTGAGAACCTCTGGATTTCAACAGGCCTCGTTTACATTTCTTCTGCTTTACAAAGTCGTAACTGTTTAGCAGCTCTGCTACACTGCAGGAAAGAAGACATATTCTCACACTTTTCTAAGGAAGAGAAGTTTTTCTTATTAGAATTTTTTTATTTATTTTAATATATAAAACACTGTTAAAAAAAAAAAGGCAACGAACGATTTGTTTTCTTAAACACACAGAACGTGTAAATTTGTATCCGTAAAATGCTGGCAGGTGGATGTGGTGGGATTATTTTCGTCCTGTTCTGGTGCAGTCTACCTCAGTGTTTCTTAAGGATATTTTTAATACTACGCACCTCTAAACCTGTTCAAATATTCTGGTCTGGACCTATTGTGGATCAGGGAAAATCAGTATCAGCTGATTCCAATACCAGGGACCACTCATGAAGGGAATGGGAAGGAGAAGGGCTCCTCACTGTTGATCCCTAATCTGAGCAGGAGCCACCAAGGAACCCATCTTCAAATTTGGATCTGATCTCGTCCTCTTAGTTCTGCTGTGATGAAAAAGAAGCAAACCAACACAACAAAAGAGCCATTTAACAGTTTGGGCTTCGTAAACTCATGAGCTAAAAGGAGCAGGCTGCTTCCTCCTGGAGCAGCGGGGAGCAGGGACTGGGACCAGCCCTTGCTCCTGGGCTTGGTTTGGGGGGTCTTGGTCCTGCCAGTGGCCTGAAATAAATCTTTCCCAGCACGCCTTTGCTTTGGTAACATTCCCAATGGCAGTGATCTAACTGTGGGAATAGAAGATCCTTTCTCTAGAGGAACATTGGGACCTCGTATTGGGTCGGGCTTTTGCACGTGGCTGATACTGGTTGGCCCTGTGAGTACACATGGTTTGCAGCACTCGGGTCTCCAAAGCTGGGAGCCCGTGTTGCTCCATGGACAAGGCAGTCCATTCCCATGGCTCATGGTGTCATCTTCCCTCTGCACCGAACGGAGCAGTCGTTTGTACCCAGCACTGTGTGTAAAGACTTCTCTGCTCCTCCTTCCTCCCTGGTGCCCAGGGGGAGGGAAGGGCTGTGCTACCAGCCGGGAGGGCATCCCGTTTCTCCTTTTTTAAAAACAAATAACACTAGTGGTTGCTGCTCGTGGCTGCTCCAGATCACACTCAGCCGTGGAATTAGGAAGAGCGAAAGAACATCACCTGGAAATCCCAGCTCTCGCTGCTGGAAAATCCCTACTCAGCCCTCAGCCAACACTTTGGTCTCTGCTGGAGGATCCTCACCCCAGGGGTGCCTCAGTCCCTGCTCGGATCTCGCTGATTCCTGCCCAGAGACCGCGAGGGCTGTGTACGAGTGGAGGCTGCACGTGCCAGATGGACCCTCTGGGCTGAGCCTTCCTCGGGGAGCTGCTGCTTTTGCTCCAGCCAGATCCTTACAGGACGAGAATTCCCAGCTGCAGTGGGAGCACAGCACTCGCTGCTGCTGCTCCGGAGGGGCAGGAGGGAGCAGGGCAGCAGGTGGGATGGCTGGAGCAGGGCAGCCGGCACTGCCAGGTGGGAAGCTCGCTCTTTCCTCGCACTGGCATTTGTTGGAGGGTTGGCTCCTGCCCTTTGTGTGCAGAGAACATCCCACTCGCAGCAGGACAGACTCCTCAGCCTGTCCCGGGCACAGTCTGGCAGCACCACGTAGCCAGAAATTCACTCTGTGATGGATCAGGAGGAACAGGAAACAGCTCTCTCTGCTCTGCCGAGCTCTCACTGAGAAAATGTCTGAAGTGTGAGGCTGGGGAGGTTTCTCAGAAAGGTTTCCACATTAACTTCAATTGCCACTTCCTGAATGGCTCTTGCCAATCTGGAACGTCTCTCGCAGGCCAGTGCGGCGCTGCAGGGCTTGGCTGCCAGGTTAGGAACGTGTCTGTCTTGGCTGCTTGTAAATACTCTATTGTGTTGTAAAATAGAAGAGCTGAAACATAAACTCTGTGCCAGCGCTGGCTTGGGAAAGGTGATGGGAACTAGACCACGCTGCAAGGATGATCCTAAGGCAGCTGTGTGGGTGTGGAAGAGGCTGCTTTTAGGTTGCTAAAGGGTACTCTTAATTTATGGGTAGTTTATCTCTTTCCTCCTAAATTTGTATTATAGCGATGGGACACTTTGCTTAATTTTAGTATGTTGCATATAGTGGTGGGGGGGAGAAAAAAGAATCTCCGAGTCGCTTCTTGTGTTCCTGAGCTGACTGTGATGAGGGCAAATAGGAAACGAGAGGAGCCAGAAGGGCGCTGAGCCTCTGGTTTAGGGCAGGGAGGGAGGGACAGGCGACACGAAGAGGACCCCGCGGTGCCCCGGGCCCTTCACTGGGAGCAGCAACTCCTGCTGCCAGGACTGGAACCTCCTGTAACAAGTGAGCAAGTCAGATACCTTTGTGCCATAAAACCTCACTCCCAGGCTGGGCTGGGAGCTGCCGTGGCCCTGCCCTGCCCTCGGGGTGTCCTGTGCGCGTGGCCCGGGGCCAGGGACTGGTGAGTGGGTTGCAGTCGAGGAGGAGTCACTTCGTGAAACTCGAAAATAAGAGTAGTTTGGTTGTTTGTATGAATTTAATGGGATTTGGCCTTTTTCTTACCTTCTGCTTGGCTCTGTGTTCCCTCTGCTTGGATTCTGTCCGTGAGTGTCGGTGTAACGCGTCCAGCCTCGTTACAAAGCGTCACAAGAGTGAAGCCGATCGTCCAGTTGACTTCTGGAGGAACCTGACTGTTGAAAAACAACTCTAAAGTTACCGTTTTTAGCAAATCTGCTGTCATTTAATGTGTATTTCTTTTTTAAATGAATTTGCTTGTCCTTCTCAGAAGGAAGCACTTATTCTTGCAGTTTGGGCAAATTCACTGCAGCACAATGCAAGCTGTAAGGGGACAGGTAGAGAAATGACTTTTTAAATATTGTATAATAAAGTTAGTATTAACTCCTATGGCGTTGTGAGGTTTTTTTTGCCAACAGACTTGCACTCAGCAAAACATTCTGTTCCTGGTGGTGGTTTTAAGCCTCCTTTTCTCCAGGCTGAGCCCCCCCAGCTCCCTCAGCTCCTCCTGCTGCTCCAGCCCCTTCCCAGCTCCCTTCCCTTCCCTGGACACTCTCCAGCCCCGCGGTGCCTTTCTTGCAGTGAGGGACCCCAGAACTGGACACACAACTCAAGGCCTCACCAGTGCCATTCTTTTTCTAAGCCTGTCAGGGGTTCCCTGAATGTGAGAATGGTGACAAACAAACTGGTATTTTAAAATGTTTTGGAGTTGCTTCTTCTGGCACAGGCTTGTTCTCTGGGGATCCTAAAATACAAAATCAAGCGAAGCCACAAAGCTTGAACTTGCTGTCCCGGGAGGTTTGCTGCCTGCTGGGCTCTCTGGGATGCTGTGGGGAGGCTGCCAGGGCTCAGCCAGCCCTTCCTCCTCCTCCCTCCTCCAGGCTGCCTGCACAGCTCAGCTTTGGCAACCCCCAAGCCATGTCAGACATGTGGCAGGAAGAAAGAGCTCGTCCTCCTTCGAGCGAGGACAACTCACCATCCCATCAGCCAGAGCAGCCGCCTGGTGTTTGGGAGCAGCCCCGATCTCTGATGCTAATTGAGCTCTTGTGGACTTCAGAGAAATTAAACCTTAATTCCTCTTTGCTCTTGTGGTTTCCTGGAGCACGGGGTAATTGCTATTCTAAGTGCTGCCAAAACTGCGGTCTCTGAGTAATTGGAGTGAGTGGATCTTGTTCTGATTAGGGCTTGGCCGGGGCTCTGGGGTGAGGAGCGTGTGTGCCTCAGCCACGGGGCTCGGTGGGACCGAGGGAATGGCTGCATGGGCAAACCTGTGGGCATCACCCACCGGCCTCGGAGCTGCTGTCCCTGTGTCCCCCCTGCCCGCATGAGCACGGCCAGCATTGCCGTCACCTCGTCCTGCACAAGGCTGGGACCTGCTGGGCTTGGGCCTCTGTGCTCGCCCGAGGTCAAAGCGTGGGACTCGCTCCCCGGAGTGCTGTGCAGGAGGCTCCGAGGGTGCAGGGAGCCCCGGGCTGGGCTGGGTGTGCCGGCTCTCGTGGCACACACACAAACACACGCCGTGGTTTTTCTCCGAAGGGAACAGGAAGCAGCGGTGGCAATAGCTGTTCCTCGCGTCGCGAGTTCACCAGCCCCCCCAGGCCCCCACTGAGTTTTGGGGATCCACGATCCCGCCTGGTGACTCTGCTGGAAGCTCCCAGAGCCCAGAGCCCCCCGAGGGTGGGACAGAGCGCTGGGACCGTGGCGCGGGGGAGAGCGGCGCGGGAGAGGTGGGTTGGTTGGTGCCACCAGAAAGGGGAAGCGGTGAGAGGGCTGAGCCGAGAGCCCTGGTGAGCAAACCACCCTCACGGCCGCTGCTGCCCCGGGGAGCCTCTGGTCCTCTCCTGCCTCCAGCAGCTGCAGAAGAAGCCAGGGCTGTGGGATCCAGGCGTGCACAGGGAACCCAGCACGGGGATGCCTCCGGCCCTCAGGGTAAGTCGCTCTCTGCACAAGCTCCATCCCACGGCCACGGGGTTGTCACTCGTCTTCCTCGAGGCCTTGTGAGGAAGCAGCTCGTCCTGAAGCCAAAAGCGGCAGTGCCGGGTTCCGTGCAGCCTCCCCCCTGCACGGGCTCCAAGGCAAAGCGTGGGCTGGGGGCTCGGAGCTTACAGGGAGCTCTGCTCTGCCGGGAGCGAAGATGAGGTTGGGGTTCAACCCCCAGTGTGTCCCCCATGGCCGGTTCTGGGGCACCCTTTGGGTGCTGCTCTTGGTTCCTGCTGCTGCTGCTGCGTCGCAGCTGAAGGTTTGCAAAGACACCCTGGCGCTGCCCACGGCTGGGTTTGGGCTGGGCACAGGAGGGGTCCATGCCTGGGACCCCGAATTCCACCCCAAGCTGCCCGCTCCAGGGCTGGGCACACACGTTCTCAGGGAGACGGAAGCAGAGGGGATGTGGGGAGGGTTGTGCTGATGACACTTCGGGGTTTGTGGCCAGGTGAGGGAAATGGTTTCTGCCACCTGCCTCTGCACCACACCAGCCCAGCCTGGGCTCCAAGCCAGGAGGTACCTGTGGTTGTTCCCAAATTGGATGGGCTCTGTCAGGCCACAAGTGTCAGGTGAACAGCAGGGAGGAGGTCTGGGCTGGCTCCAGAGCCCAGCAGCTGCACCGGGGGGAAAACTTGACTTCTCCAGCCTAGTCAAGGTGTTGGGAGCAAGCTCTGGAGCCAGTCTTGGCTGTGGGGATGGTGCCAGTCTGGAGCAGTGGGCTTGGAGACCTCAGGGTGGGCAGTTCAGTCTCTCGGGGCGGTTTGGAGTTAGCTGAGATCACTCCCACCTGCCTCCCCGAGGAGGGCTAGGAGAAGGTCCTTGCCAGAGGACTTGCTGTGAGCTGCAGGAGGATGCTGATGGTGCAGATGGATGGGATCTCCTGCACTCCCTCGCAGAGGCTCTGCCACAGCACCTGAAACCAAGGACAAAGGTGCAAATGTCAAGCCTGTGGTGCTAACTCTTACTCTGCACTGGAGGTGAAGGTGACTCTTGGCCAGGTTCAGGTCCTGCTCCTGCAGAACAGCCTGGAAGGTGGTGATTTGCCATGAACTGACAGCCACGAATGGAGCGGGGAGGCTTTGGCAGAGGAGAAGGGGGCGGTGGGGTGTTAACAGCTTCTTTTCTGTTCCCACCTGTGAGCCCCGAGCAGCGCCCCGGGGGCCCTGTGTGCTCCAGGGCCACTAATCCCCGGGCCCAGCTGTAGGAAGCCACTGACCCCTCACACAGGTGGGAACGCCAGGGACCAGGAATTTCTCTCTGGCCACAGCTTCCATCAGCTGATACTTCTGACAAAACACTTGGCTTCTCCACTCCCCCCTTGGCAGCCCCTGGGCTGCAGCCCTGCAGCGCTGCCTTAGAGCGCGCTGAGCTCTGCCGTGCTCCGCGCCGGCGTCTCCTGCTCGGGGCTGGACCTTGCACGGGGCTCCCAAATGTCAGACTCGCTGCTCAACCACTCCTGGCCATCGTTTTCGAAGCGCTGGAAGAAGAGATGGTCCTTTAAGCGAGGTAAAGGCCTGTGTGTGGGGAGAGTGGCTGAGCTGTGTGTCGGGAGCTGCGCTGCTGCAGCACGGGGGGACAGCATGTCCTGGGCTGAGCAGGTACCAAAGAACACTGGGGAGCCCAAGCAGAGCTTGTTTTGGGGTTCCCCCCTCCTCCTCCCTGCAGGGGACACTGCCTGAGCAGTGCTTAACACTTTTCCTTCCATTCCATCTTCTTTTCAAGGCATATGAATGCCTCCAGGAGCTGGGGAATGGGTTAAGTATCAGCCTTCTGGTTTAGTAATAAGTTTGTTTCGTGGCTGGCAGTGAGCTGGAGGTCCCAGTGTTTGCAGACAGCTGTCTCTGCACGCTGCCTGGAGAGAGCTTGGGGTCTGAGCAGATGCTGGGGAAAAGAGTCCTCTGGTCCTTCAGTGAGGGCTGGCGAGCAGAGCTCCGGCGTTCTGAGCCCAGCTGGAGCTGTGGCCATTTGGGTGGCCCTGGCTGGGCTTCACCGTGTCCCACAGCAAGGGTGGCAAATGGCAGAGGGATGTGAACTGGCCTCGTTCCTGCTTGTGGTGCCATGGCTTGGAGAGAGGGAAGGGAGAGCCCTGACATTTGCAGTCCCAGGGGAGCCGGACACTGCTGCCCTTGCCTGCAAACAAACTGCTTCAGGCTGATGCTTTTGGGTTCCTTCACCTGTGGCACTAGAGCTCCTGGCACTCTTTCTCCTCCATTACTCCCTGCCCCCTCCCAGTTCTCTTCTGATGTAGATGTGCAGCAGACCAAGACCCTTGGAAGGGTATTTCAGAGCAGGAGGGAGGGTCGTGCAGGCTCTGATGTGTGAGGAGCCCCAGGCAGCTGCCCTAAGCCCCAGATGGACACCCCACTGCAGCCTCCCCAGTGCTGTGCCTGCTGGGGTGGTTATGGGCTCTCTGGGAAGGCTCAGGTGGGCTGATTCCTCCAAGACACGAATCAGCCTCACGGTGCTCTCAAGCACTGCCAGCTTTGGAGAGGACCTGGGTAGGAGCCGCTCCCCTCAGCACGTGTTTGCAGAGCAGTTTGTCCTGCTGGGGCTCCTGCCCTGGGCACGGAACACTGGGGGCTCACTGCGGAGGGAATCAGAGGGGCTGCAAATCCCCTTCAGCCCCACCGAGACCTTTCAGCTGGGAGCAAGTGGAGAACAGTGCTGGGTCCCCGCTGCTCTGCCCTCCGTGCCCAACAGCCCGGCCCCAGGCACGGAGATAAGGCAGCAGCTCCCTGTACAGTGTGTTAGTGTGGGACAGCTTATCTCCCCGTCCTCCTGCCCCGGCTGCAGGAGCCAATCCCCACCGCTGCCAGCCCTGGCACTGAGGGGCCCAGACGAGCCCAGGGACTGCTCTTCAGCTGCTTTTGGCACAGGGAGTTCAGCCCTTGCTTTCCCGAGGTTTCCCCTATAGCTCTGGCCATCCTGCAGCACGGTCCGTGCAGGGCGGCTGCTGCGGGGCCAGCAGGGCAGGGGCAGCAGGAGATGGAATCGCTTTTGCTTCTTGTCTGTGATGGGATAATCTTTGTTTCTTGTCCGTGATGTTCGGCGGTTTCCCAAGAGTCTCTAGCCCAACTGCTGGGAAATGCCCAGGCATTCTCGTCTTTCCTTCCTCCTGGGATCGTTTCACGTAGCAGAACTGCCCGGTGTCTTTGTCCCAACACATTTGGTGTGGCCCTTCCCTGGTGGGAACGCACAGTGTTTGATGCTGGAGGATGTGAGTGGCGTGGGGAGAGCTCACATCCCTGCTTCCTCTGACGTGTTCCCTGCCAGCACCAGCCTGGCTCCAGGGTCACTTGGGGACCTGCAACATCCTGCACCGAGGCTGGGGGCAGGTGAGGACAGGACACCACTTGGCACAGCTCGCTCCAGGGCTGGCTGCTCTGGTGCTGTCACCTGCTGTGACATTGCGGGGGCATCTCCAGCGACCAGCCTGCCCGAGGGCGATCGGCAGAGCGGGTTGCAGGAGGGAAGGTTTGACTATAGCTCTGAGCTGGGATTATTAAACCCTCTGTTGGGCTCCCAGTGACCTTGCACAGAGTTACAGCAGCATGGAGCCTCCTGCCCTGAGCCAGGGCAGCTCAGCCAGCTGGTCCCACTGTCCCCACAGCACCAAAACCCCTGAGACTGTCCCAGAGTGTCACATGCAGTGGACACCCATCACTGCTTCCTTCTTCCCCACACAGCAGCCCAGAGTCGTCATGTTTCACCCGTGGGAAGCTCTGGCAAAGCGCAGGGACCATCCCGGCCCAGCCAGCGATGCTTCCTCCCCATCTGCCCTGGGAATTCCTCCGAAGAGGCTGTTCCCTGCAGCAATAACCTTTTATGGTTCCCGGCCACAGGCGAATTAAGCAACTGCAATACCTAATCTGCTTAATGTTCTCCTAAAGCAAACAGCATTTGTTCTTGAAAGTGTCATTTTGTCATCCCATCTCCAGCTTCAGCTGAGGAAAGGTGACTGCTGCTGTCTGCCAGTGCCTGGGGGGGCCGAGGTTCCCCATCCCCTTATCACCATGCTGGACACGGAGCCTTCCAAACAGGCTTGAGCGCACGTTCCGGGAGAGTCCAGAGTTTGCCACACTTGCTGATGCGTGGCTGACCGCCTTGATGGTGGATACAGGGATGTTCCCAGCCCCCTAGACCAGCCTCCCTGCCCTGCCTGCTCCACGCTGCTCCCTCCTTGCTCATC
Organism: Sclerurus mexicanus; assembly: GCA_013396755.1. Lineage (NCBI taxonomy): Eukaryota > Metazoa > Chordata > Aves > Passeriformes > Furnariidae > Sclerurus > Sclerurus mexicanus. Next base: position 292,587 of record VWZF01002813.1, read on the forward strand.
ATCCCACAGCCTGATGCCTGGAGACGTTTTTCCCCGAGAGCCCCTCCGTCACCCCCTTGCCCGGGCGCCCACAGAGCTCAGCCCTGTTCCCAGTGCCAGCCCATCATCCACTGACTGAGGCTGGGATGTGGGAGCCTGGAATTGCCGTGGCTGGTGCTCACACATTGCCTAAAATGGTCTCCCCATGGCTGCAGCGCGTCGTGCCGCTGCCTCGCGGCCACCGCGCTCCCTGCGGCTGATTTATCGCGTGTTGAGCCGACTGTCTGAAGCCTCCGAGGAGGATTTAAGTCCTTTGGTGGGTCTGGAGGGGCTCTGTTGACTGCAGCCTATGCCTTGGCCAAATCCTGAGCCCTGCGTGGCACAGGCGGAGAACAGGGAATATTTTCCAGGCCTCCAAGGAGCTGACTCTGTTCCAGGGATCCACTTTAGAGCTGCACGGAGCCTGGTGCGAGCCCAGAGTAGCCTTGGCGGGACGGCCGGACCTTGGCTGGGAGGAAAAACCTCTTTGTTTTAGCTAAACCTGCGGGCCAAGGCTCTGGCCTCTGTCAGGCCACAGCCCTTGTCAGCCCCAGCAGCCACATTCCCGTTTCTCCCAGGGCTTTGCTGCTTTCCCTGAAGGGATGGCAAGAACACGAAACCTCCTTTTTCTTCCTTCCTCGCACATATATGAGGGTCCTGGAGCCCTTTGGACTCTCCCCATCTCCTGGTTGCTTCCCTTGTGTCCATTCTACCTTAGCCTCCACCCCAGCCTGTTTGGGGTCAATGGCTTTTACTGCCTGCTGACAGTTCTGGGTGCTGTTTCCTACAAGCTCATGCCAAAACCTGTGCTGGTTCAAAGGAGCATTCACTTCAAAACGCTGGGTTTTGATTCCAAGCTGAATCCAGGTGGATCCAAGGAAAGGAAAAGGTGATGTTCAATAACTTACTAAACCTCTGCCATTTGCAGAGGCGGCTCAAGGACATCCTGGGCAAGAATTTGTCTATTCATTAAAAATGTCTCGTGAAGTAAATTCTACAACCTTGCTCGAAAGCCTGTTTCAAATTTGCCCTGCTCTTAGAGCTAGAAAACCCTTAATTAAAATAGGGCCTTCACGGAGTGTTTTCTTTCTATATTATTTATAGTCCCTCACTTGAAACCACCACAGACATTTAAACACACCAAACGCTCCTTAAAACAGAAAATCTGGCACGTGCAGCGCGCAGTGGGATCCAAGGAACAACCTTCCAAACTATCCCTCACGTTTGCTGCCTGCTTTTAGTTGGCACCACGCAATTCCTGGCCGAATTGTGGAGCTTTACAGCCCACAGCAGGATGCAAGATTTCCAAGAGCGTGTTTCTCAACAACGTCTTCCTCACATTAATGTCTTTATACTTGGCTTTCCCGGAGTGTGAGGGGTTTCTAGCAGTTTCCTGCTGTTCTTTCCCATTGGATAGATCTGGCCATTTGCAGTCTCTTGCTGTTGTTCTCTGCATCTTCAGAGGTCCACCACGGTTCTTCAGCCAACAGCCTGGCTGTGTTCCCTTTGCCTCAGCTGTGTGTATCTCCAAGGAATAAGAAGACCTCCGTGAGTCATGCGATGGTTTGGAGGTTGTGGCTGAGCTTTACAGCGTGTCTCGCTCCATAGGAATGTGCTTCACTCAGCTGGAAGATCTGTTGTGCCATGAAACACGTCCAGACCTTGTTTTTGTTTCTCAGTGAGTTATCAGATGGTGCACACACACACTCAGGGTCGCACTCCTGCGTGGGGAGGATCCACAGGAGTGAGTGGCACCAGGAATTCTGTGCTCCTGCCATTGCTCTGCATATTCACTGTTGTGTGTGGTCACTAACGTGCCTGCAATTTGGCATCCTTTATTCCTTAGGGATGAAAATAAAATCTCTGTCAGTATTTTTATTCCCAGGTTTCTGCTTTAAAGGTCCATAGGGTCAATAACAGCCATCAAAATGTGCTTAACTCTTCTTTCGCTGTGGAAACAGCTTCTGCAGCACAGGACACCCTACAAGGGTCTGGCTGGGTCGGGGCAAAGCCTGGTCTCTGCCCTTGAACATGCTGCAGGTCAAGGGATGAGATTTCTGCTGCCAGGGAATCCCTGCACCAGGTTCCCACGGGATCAAGGCTGCTGAGGTCTGGAGAATGCCTGGCACTGCCTGTGTGCAAGGGGTGAGGGAGCAGAGGGTCTGATGTCACCTGTGCAGCTGATTTTCCATCTCTCCCAGCCACCTGGTACCTGCTCTGACCTTCTCTGTCTTGCAGGGTCTGACTGCAAGCCATGCTTACGGGAATTCACTCAGCACCACAGCCCTGCTTTGGAGTATCCCACCCCCAAAAGCTTCCTCCCCTCCCTGATTGCTGAGGATGACTCTTTCTGCGCCAGCATGGCTCAAGAGAAGGCAAGTGTCCTCTTTCCTCCTGTATTCCCTGAGGCAGGAGCCGGGGTCAGCAAACCAGGCGGTCAGCTCCATATCCAGAGGGGCTTGTGGTGGAGTAAGGATGGGGAAAGGGACATTTACCCAGACTGTCAAGGAAAACAAGGTTATATTGCTTCTGCTGCTGGGAAAAATCACACTTACGTGCTTTGTATTGGTGTTGGAGGGAACGGGGCACAGAGGGACCCTGAGGTGGCGGAGCTGGGGCAGGCCTGGCTTTGAGGGGCAATATGAGAGGGCTGCTGTTAGAAAGTCTGGTGTGAGAAACCCACCTGCAGGTCTGGCCCTGCTCTGCACCCTGAGTTCTGCATGGGAGGCGTCCCCTTGCAGGGCTCTCAGGTGGGATTTGTGCTGCCTCTGCAGGAGGACTCATCTTCCACAGAGCTGGATGTGCCAGCGGTGGACTTGCACAGCAGCACGGAGGATCTCCTCTCGGACTCTGCCCTCCATGGCACCGAGTATTACAAAGACCTGGGACTCCTGAGCCTGCCGATTGCCCAAGGAGCTCCAGAGACTGCAGCACAGCCACAAGAAGGATCCCAGGCTGTCCCTGCTGTTTGCTTATCGGAAGAGAGACCAGGAGCTCTGAGCAAACTGTCTGTGGATATTGCCTTCTCCAACCCAGTTTCCTGCCCGGTGCGTTACGGCGAGGCCGACTGCCGCTTTCTGAACAGAGGCCACGTGTGCTCCTGTGCTGCGGTGCCAGGGGACAGCACCAGCGCTCCTGAGAGTTCTGCAGAGGCAGACAAGGAGCTGGACCTGCAGGAGGCCCAGGATTCCTTCCCCACGCTGGTGAGATCCATGTCCACCTCCCGAAGGCACAGCTGGGAGAGCCCTTTGTCACCCGTGGACTGCAAGCGCAGGTAGGGCAGGACTGCGAGGGGTGTTTGGTGTTTGATATTGGATATACACAGTGCAGTGGTGGTGGGTGAGGCTGGAGCTGCTCCTGGGTGGTCTCCCTCACTTGTCAGCATCTGCCAGAGCAGCTGGACGCCCACTGCTCGTGTTGGGTGGGATGTAGAGGAGCGGATGCTAGAGCAGCAAGAGGATCTAATGCCTCTTTGGCAGTAGGAAGACCCTCTTTTCCTGGTCTTGAGGCCAGGATGAGGGTCTCTCATCTGGGGAGAACTCATTTCTCTCTGGAGCGAACCTTGAACAGCATCAGTTGCTCCAGTGATCTCCATCCTCTGGTTCAAAGGGAATTTTTCCCCTTGCAGGGGGATTAAGAGAGCTCTGTCAAATCCTTTTTCTTCTTGCCTGTGAGTTGGCTTGGTGGGGCCTGTGCCTGCGATGACCACAGTGCCCTCCAGCCCTCTGCCCTCCACGTGGCCGCAGAGGAGGTTGTGTTTTGTAGGATGATGCTGAGCTCTGGGAGCAGAGTCAGGCCTGGCGCTCCTGCCATCCTCTGCTCCTGCCACACGAATGCCTCGAGCTCCAGGTTCCTACGCGAATGCTTTCCCTGCTGACAAATGTATTGATCTCCCAGCTGACTGGGATTTAGGTGCAAGCCAGCAAGGACTATTTTTATCTCTCCTCCTTATACGGTACCCTAAAATTATCTCAGCCTGAGACTTTGGCAGTTCTTTCTCAAGCTCAGACGTTGGTTCTCAGCCCTACTGTTGCCCCACGCGCTGTGGATCATTCACAGTTTATGCTCTAGCAGGCACACGAGGACCAGCAGCATGCAGCAGCTGTGGCAGGGACAAGCTCTGTCCCCTGGCTGGGTGATGAAGCACGTGTGAGCATGAGGCCAGGCAAGGGGAATGCACCCCACTGTTCCCTAAGCAAACGCTTCCCGAGGCCTGCCTGTGGCAGCAGGAATGAGGTGACAGTGATGTGCAGACAGAACCCAAAACCCACTAAGGTTTTCCACTGAGCTTTGCTCCTGTGCTGTTGGCACTGCAACAGCACTCGGCGTGCAGGACACTGTGGGGCACTGGGGGAGCTGGCCCACCCCGAATTTCCCAGAAAATCATTTCTTTTTGCTTCCCCAAAGCTGGGCCCTGGTGGAAGAGGGATTTATGACACGATGCCACAGCGGCGATGTGATAAACAACATCATCTGCCACTTCTGAATGCCCAGAGGGACTTTCCTGGCGGGGCAGCTGACAGGGCAGCAGCTCTGGGCAGGCAGGACAGGCTGCAGCCTGGGTGGCTGCACAGTCTCAGGGGTTGCTAAGAGATGAGTGTGAGCCGTCCAGCACTAAACACCCCGGGTGACCGAGGAGCTGAGGGACTCGCCGATGGCAGCCACAGAAGCTGTTTTGAACAGGCTCAGGACTTGGTGTCCAGGCTGACGTCTCCTGGCATGTCCTTTCCTGTGTGCTTGCTGTGGGGAGCCTCCTTGCCCCACTTGCGTGAGCTCTTTAGGACCATCCACCCCAGGATGTTGCAGGGGTTGTGGCACGCCTGGCACAGCGGCACAGATCTGCTAAACTGGCTTGTTCCTCTCCCCCATCAGGTTCAGCCTGGATGTCACAGAGATGGGCAGCGACCCAGAGCAGGAGGATGTGGAGAAGAGGAGCCAGTCCTGCCCGCAGCCTCACGTGTCCCTCCAGCTGCCCAAAGGGGGGCTGAGAGCCTGGAGCAGGGCTGGCACAGTGATCAAAGTGGAGATAGAGCCGCTGCACCCGGAGCTTGCTGTCAGCCCTGGTGTGCAGGAGGTGGTGAGTGGGGAGCAGGGAGAGCTGGGGGTGCACAAGGCAGCACACACAGGTGGCAGCTGCAGGCTGGGCCCCTTCAGTGCCAGCACTCAACCAGGTATGCCAAGAGGTCTGCAGGAATCTCTGCAAGGATGAGCCTCCTCTGCTCTGGGACAAACTGCCCTGCCTTGGAGGAGAAAGGCCCTGGGAGCTGGCTGAAGCACAGCCCTCTTTTCCCTTGGATCCAGCTGGAACTTCCCTTGCTGCAGGCTATGCCTGTTGCTTCTTGTCCTGTCACTGTGCACCTCTACGAAAAGTCTGGCTCCATCTTCTCTATAGTCCTTTGTCAGTTGAAGGCAGGAGTGTCACTCGCCTTATACACTGCTTTCCTCTGGGGATTGCCTTTGGAATCAATTAATATTAAAAGGACAATTGCTACATGTCCTATGAAAGTGAGAAGTGCCTAAGTGCCTAACAAGGTTGCAGCCACAAGTGTCACTTGCTCCAGCCTCCCTGGAGCCCAGACCTGAGGCCAAAGGACAGCTGGACTTAATGGTGTCCTGCATCATAACCCAGACAAAACAAGAGGGAAGGGGTGAGGAATCAGCTGTGATGGAGGCTCCCTTGGGGCATAAAGCACCAAAGATGTCCATGACTCTCTACTTCTCTAGGAATGTGTCAGCAGTGGGAAGAGACTGAGGTCCAAGTCTGTCCCATCAGCCTGTGAGACTGCTGCCTCCCCTCAGATACCTCAGAGTTTCAACACCTCTTTTCCAGCTGTAGAAGGTTGGTATAGACTGTACCTATGGCATTAAACGAGTTCAAGGTGTGATTAAAAAGATGAAAAACTGGAGCTGTAGCATCTGCAAGCCTGGACATCCCCTGCTTTCTCTTCCACATGGTCCCAGGAGATGCTGAAATACAAAGCCAAGCTGACTTTGAGTCTGGCCCTGGCTAACAGTGCAGTCTAAGCTCAGACATGCCACATAACCCCTCTGTGGCCAGGGTGTGGGTCACTCCCTACTCACACAAGGCCCACTTGTGAGGACTGGCCCAGAGTTAAATGCAGAGACTTAAAAGCACAGCCTGGGAAGTAGAGGAGAAGCTGCCTGTCATGGGGAGGGTCTCTCAGGTGGGATCAGCTCCTACCCCTGGGCTTCAAGCAGGATCCTCTCCAGTTAAGGTAATACAGACTGCAGAGGGGAGGGGAAACACAGGAAAGTGATGTAGCCTTCACCTCCCTCACAGAAATGCAGAGCAGCCTCTTCCTCCCTTACTGCTCCTGGCATTTCTTCCTCCTCAGTAAAGGCAGAGTGGGAGCCCAGCAAGATTAATGGGGTGCAGTTGCATATCTTGCAACGTGGTGTTCTACAAAGGCAAACCAGGTGCCCTGCTGAGAGCGTTTTGTGTTCCAGGTGTGGAACCCCCTGCTCTGGAGATGCTGGAGAAGGATCATGTGGCCCCAGACCATGTGTAGGTATTGTCAGTCCTGGCTGTTCTGAGAAGAAGGAGATTCTTGAGTGTGTCTGAGCTACTGGGGAGGCCACAGCAAAGGAGATGCCACTCCATGTCAGGGCACAGCTGAGCTGTTGGGTGTAAATCAGTGCCTGAGGCTTTGTGGGATGCAGAATGCCTGTGCAAGGACATTTTCTAATCCCTTGCTTTTTTCTTGCCCCATCCCTGGTAGGTTAAATGTCCAGAAGGTACTTCAGGAACTGAAACATTACCATGGGTGAGTGTGTCTGGGAGAGGGATGTGGAGGGGAGTTCACAGGACCCACCTGGCAAAGGACACTTGGTCCCTTTGGGGGCAAATCCCCAGAGTACCAGAACCCCTGATTTCTTCCAGTGACACTAGGGTAGAATGGCAAGGAGAAGGGGCATTTCACATGTTTCTTCTGTAACTCTAAACGTGTTCCTGCCCCATCTCCAAAGATGAGACTTTCTGCTGACCCAGAAGTTCTACTCTTGTGTTTTCTGCTGTGTGTCTGATGCCTTTTCCCTGCCCAGGGCGAAGCAGAGAGCCTGTGTGCAAGAAGGCAGCGATTCTTCCCAGCACAACCTCACTTGGTTTGAGTTCCTGTCCAATGAGTAAGTGAGACAGAGGGTAACCCACACACTTCACGTTCTGAGAGAAGACTGATTTCAAGCCCCCCTCCATCTAAGCCCTACTGCCCCGCTAACCCTGAGTGCAGAACATTGGCATTGCAGGGGTTCAGTGAGGACTGGGGCACTGAACAAAACCACATACAACAGACAGTACTTACACACATAGTTTGAAAGTTCAGCTCCTTATTTGCAAGTGTCTCATTAATAAATGACACGGCTGATGCCAAACCAGATCCTCCAGGAGATGGAAAGCTCAGACTTAGAGTTCTGAAGTAATGCTTTAATGAACTTCATTGGTGATCTCGCTGAGCTGGACTTGGCCAGTGAACTTCCCCTTCGTTAAGATGTTTTTGTTCTATTTCAGAAACGAGGACAGTGGAAAGAGCGATAAAGCCGAGAAAGGCACGAAGGTGATGCGACGTCTGAGCTCCCTGCGGAGCCGCGTTACCGGATCCTGGCAGAAGGATAAGGTGAGGGACAGACGTTGGATTTGTGGAAGGAATTGTTAAATTCTTCAAGTAGGAAAGGGGGTCTGACCCCAGAGGGCAGTTAGCTGGATTGCTTTGGGATGGCTGAGTTGGTCAGCAGATGCACTGTGACCCCTAAAAAAGGGCACAGGACAGAGCAGTCCCTGACTTCCAGCCCACCCTGCCCCAGGATGTGTTCTGAATCCTCCTGTGCTGCTCTGGATGCTCCTGTGCAGAGCAAGAGGAGTGCCTTGGCTGGGTGACTGCCTGGGTCACCCTCTGTGGCAGGGAGGAGCCTGCAGAGACACAGCCAAGTGCTGTGTCCTGCCCTTTGTCACACCTAGACTGGACCTAGACTACAGGGACTAGTCCAAGCCATTTGGGAAAAGCACTGCCATCCCACTGTACCTGAACCCACCGGCTTCCTGCACTCTCCTTTGTACCAGCGGGGAAAGGAAGGTGTGGGCAGTGCGAGGTCTGTGACGAGCTGTGTTTTTCTCTCCTTCCAGGGTAAGAACAAAGAGCAGCCAAAGGAGAGGGAGAAGGAGAAAGAGACAAAGGAGCCAAAAGAGAGGTGGAAAGAGATCAATGGGCACCAGCTTGTGCCAGGGGTTTTCTCCAGTTGCACCAGCTGCTCACTGTGTGCCAAACCTCTTGTGAATAAAAGTGGTCTGCAGTGCCTGAGTGAGTATGGCTGTCACTGCCTGGCTCTGCCCCAGCCTCTGCCCCGGGCTCTGCTCCTGCCTCTCCTCCAGCCCAGCCTGGCCCCTCGCCTGCCTAAAGCAGCCTCCTGCACTGCCTAAACCAGCCTCCTGCACTGCTTCACTTCTCTGCCTGGCTCGGCTCTACCCCACCACCCCACTTGGCCTGGCTTGGTCATTTCTCCAAACAGTCTCAATGATCTCTAAATCCTGCCTGGCAGTAGTTTACTTTCATTTTCTTTGGCCACTTGACCATTTCCTGCCCCTTTCCCCCAAGGAGGGTCCTAGGTCAACTTCTCCTTTACTAATTCTCTTTTTCCACAAAATTCTGCTCTGCCTGAACAAATATTCCAACTGCCTTAGTGCAGCCGGATCTTTTAGGCTGTTTTTCACAGCTGTAGTGATGTTTCAGCTCAGCATCTGCCCTATGCATGGGCACAGGGATTTCTGGTGAATCCAAAGCTTTATTAACTAACACAAAAGTCAAACAGTGCCTCCCAGGACCTGCATGGATGGGTCTGTTGCTTTACAGCTTCGAGTAGTGCCAGTGTGTGCTCCCACTGCAGCCCCTGTGGCATGGCTTTGGCTGACAAACCCTGCCCCTCCACTTTGGGGCAGGTACTCAGGGCACTGAAGAGCATTTTAATTCCCATGGGATTGTCTGTGGGCAGAGAAAACTTTCTGGAATCGAAAGGATTGCTCTCTTTCTCCATGCCATACCCTCAGGCAGTGCTCGCTCTCCAGTGAGGGTCTCTCAGAGGCTCTTAAGGTCAGTAAAACCTTCCTGGGGCATAAGAGGACTGGCTGGCCTGGGACATGTGTGGTGAGAAGTGTCTTTTCCCTTCAGGGCAGTGGGAGGGAAATTGAAAAACGGCACAGACCTGGCTATTGGTTTCATTTTTCAGGCGTCACAGCAAAAAGCAGGAAGCAGGGAGCTAAATAAGAGCTTCGTGGAAATGTAGAGAGAACCTAAATATTATGGGAGGAGGCAGAGTTATGCCCTGTCGTTCCTGTTTGAGGAACCTCCCAGCAGAGGCTCCATTTGCAATCCTGCTTTCCAAAAATACCTTAACCTGAGAGGATACAGACAGTCCCAGTGCAGCAAGAGCCTGGAGCCATGCTCCAAGCATGGCCTTGGGAATGTGAGGCTGTTGTTAGTGTGAGTGATTCTCCTCTGGGCAACTCCTGTTGAGATATGTGGTCTGGAGCTGGAGGTAGCTGTCGAAATGGGAGTGTGGCTCAGCATGTTGTTACCCATCACAAATGTGTGGCAACTGGGCAAGAGTTATAGCAGCTTTTACCTTGTTTCTCAGCCCTTCCATGAGGGACCTGTGTTTTGTCTTGCTAACACTCAGGAGAAAAACTTCAAGGTGGCTGAGGAACTGGTTTGTGTCTGGGACTCCGTGGCATGTCCTCTGGCTCTCGGCTGCTCAGGGATGCACTGCCCAGGCTAACGTGGACAGCAGGGCTTGTTTTATTGTGTTTCCACTGCTTGAACTGAGGCTGAACAATCAGGCAGGGTTTGGAGATGTTCGTTAAAATTAATGGCCTGTCTGTGGTGACATCTGGATTGGGGCTTGTTGTGTGACAGCTGTTGGCCCGAGAATGCCTATATTTGGATGATGCTGGGCTGAAACCTTTGCAAGCTGCCTCTGAGCTGGTAGCTGATATCACCAGCTCCCGTTGTTGCAGCTCAGAGCAGTGTGTGGTCTCCTGAGCAGTCCCTGATAGAGCTCCAGGGCCACCAGGAGTAAAATAAAGCAGCAGGCCTGCTTTTCAGAAGTGTGAGCTGCTCTGTCGGGGCTCAGCCTGAGCTGTAGTTATTGCCAGGATCCGAGGAGATTTGGCTGCTGCTCTTGTTTTCTCGTCATGAACTCACATTTCACCATCTCTACGCCCTGGCCCCCAGCCAGCCCTGGGTCCATCACTGGTCAGGTGCTGCTGTTGATGTTGTCTCCGTGGTATTTTTAACTGCAGCACCACCACGTGGTACAAGGCAAAACGGGCTCGTGGAAAGCACAAGAAAAGGTGGTTTAAAAAAGGGATGGGATGAAGCCAGGGAGAGGAAGGATGGGGGAATGATTAGGAAGCCTGAGGTGTTTTCACTGTCCAGTAGACACAAAAAGTCTGGTGGCTTCCATGGTTGTGATGAACTAGAAGAGTGAGAGCTCTTCTTATTAGAGACAGTGACAGCAGGAGTAATTCTGCTTTTGATTCAGAGCAAAGAACCATTGCTCTGCTAGAAACATGCATGTGAGCTGTGAAGAAGGTAGGCAGGCAGCTCGGGTAGCCTGGTACATGGTGTCTTGTTTCTCTCTCTCTCGCCTGATTCCTCCCATCTATCCTTACATCACGTGGCACAGAGTGTCCCAGGGATGGAGGGAAGGAGGCTGTGCTGTGTGTCAAGAGTGTGGACACAGGAGAGTGTCTGCAGCTCACAGATGCGCTGTTGGGAGCCTGGCAGGGATGAAAACCAAAGAGGAATGATTGCAGTCCCTGGGACCTCTACAACAGTGGCCACCCAAACTCTGCCATTACGTAAACTTTGAGCTGAGAGTCTCTGGGTTTATTGTTCACCTGGAAATGAGAAAGCTCCTTCTGAGCCTCTTCTGTCAAGGGTGGAGAAGGTTCTGTGCCTAAATTAATCCTCTCTTATAAACATGCTTCCAGAGTTTATGCAACAAGAGTTAGATGAGTCGCAGGAAAGCCCTGACAGGATGAGAGCTCTCCAAGCAGGCTGTGCCATGGAGGGGAGCCAGGGATATGCTGTGGAATACAGATGGAAGCAGGATTGCTTCCCTCCTAGTGACCTGAGCCTGAGCACTGGGGTAGAGGTGGGTCTTCTGCATCTTCTTTAGTTGACAGTCACACCTCTGTTACTTGTTAGGAGAGGCAGAGCCTGGGCCCCTTAGCAGGGTCAGATCAAACATCCTTTTCAAGAAGAAACCTATATTTGCAACCAAAGTTTGTCGGGCTTCAGACAAACTCCTCTTCTTTAAGAGAAGGTGCTCGATTTAATGAATCTTCCTGAAAAATACAGGCTGTGCTGGACTGTCCTAGGCTGACCCTTGCTGGCTGCTTCAGTGCACTGGCTGATCTCTAACAGATTGCTGTAACAACGGGTCGCCAGGGCTTGTTTAAGGCGTGTTGTGAAAGAGCACTGGAGAACCATTTCCTTTCTCACAATGGATAAGTGGGAGGACATGGGTCTGTGCAGTTTGTCAGGCAAACATCCACCCATGGCCAAGGAAAGGCCCGAATAGCTTTTGGTTTGAACTTGAAATTCGGTGTAAAATTCACCTCTCACTTGGCACTTGTGCCTGCGCAGTTTTGCTTTTAGGATGCCTAGTGCAGCACCAATAAACTAATATGGGAAGATAGTTTTGGCTTATGATAAGGAGGAGTTACTCGATTTTTCTGTCCTGAAATTTCTGCTCGTAGCCCACACAGAGTCCTGAGAAATCTGAAAAGCAGCAGACAACCTGGAACTTTGTATTTCCGGAGAGAGACGCAGCCACCAAAAAGCTTCTATTTTGAGGGGAAAAAGGAGGTTTGGCTGCTGTAACATGATGACAGTGATAAATGGACTGGGAGTCCCACTTGGAATAAATGATTACTGACAGGATTCCAAACAAACAGAGGCGAAACCAGAGCGGCTGTATCAGGCTGTGGTTAAGGTGGTTATGAGCCAAAGGAGCAGGATCTGAAGCCAATGTGGAAGCGGCTGCAGCGCTGGTTGCAGAGGAAACACTGACTGAGCCACGGGTCTGCTGATACAGAGCTGGGTCACCCAACTCAAGAGGTTTTAGGAAAGGAAACCAAAGTACACCCCATTCTCAGTGCTTATCCTTTTCTGCTTTTCACTTTCTTTTCGTATCTGGGCAGCACTGCCTTAATTTGGAACATCTCCAAGTGCTGTCCCTTCCATTCCCTGATAAAACCTCAGGATCTTGCACACTCGAGCTGCCAGATACATCAGTCTGCAGGTCAGTAATCTACCTGCGACACATGCAGCAAGAAACCTTTTGTTGTCACAGAATTGCACAGGATTAGACAGTTGGTGCTCTTCTCCTCTTTGCAGTCCAAGCCTTAGCCCTGAGCTACAGTCTTTGAGCTGGCTGCTGTGCCAGATTTTGCACTGATTTTGTGGCGATGCCCCGAGGCACAAGCACAGCACGTTCTCTCCGTGACAGCTGCAGTTGGGCAATCTGCAATGTTTTACTTTTATATTACAGCAAAGCACCGAGTTTGAAGTGCCCAAGGATGGCTCAGTCACCAAGTGACAGCCAGCTGTTTACCCCCAAACCACTTTATTTAATGATTATTTCCCTGTAGTGCTGACAGGCCCCAATAAACAACTGGGGCCTCATTGTACTCAGTCCTGTGGAGAAGCGGCACAAAAGGGAACATTTTGGAAAAGCTTGCAACTATGAGATGAAGTGAAAAATAAAATTGATTAAACAGGTGGCAGTGTGGAAACCAGAGACCGTATTGGTCCCATGGCAGGATTTCAGCACATTTCCAGCCCGAACGGTGGCAGGTTCTTTCAAAGCAGCACAGGAAAGCTGCAGGGTGGATTTTGAGAGGGAAGTTTGTTTTCTAAGTGTGTGCGTTGTGTTTTCAAGCTCAACAGGCAACTTGGATATGTGTGATTTAAAACATGACAAACTTTCGATCAGTACTGCAGATCCTCAGAGCGAAGTCAGGGGGTGAGGTTGGGTCGTGAGCTCTTCCCAGTTTTCCTCCCTGCACCGAGTACTCCAGCAGCCTGACGCTGGTGCTTCAAACCATTGTGGTGTCGGGGAAAAGAGGGTTTTTCCAGCCAGCAGTTTGGTTCTGCAAGTCAGGGCATGGATCTGCTGATAGTGAAGATAATTCCCCTTGGCTCTTGCACTCGCTGGGGAGGGAAGCCAGTGCCTGCCAACCTGCCAGGCACCCCAGCCCTGCCTTGGCACGGTGTCCATAAACGCTTCAGTGCATTGGGATGGCGAATCCCACCAGGCTGTTAATAAGGAATTCTGTACTTCAAGCAGCTGGCGCTGTGCACACACGCGAGGTACCCTGCTAGAGGTGGCTCTGGGGATGCCACATCCCATCTGCTGCGGGTTCTTTGGTCTCTGTGGCTGCTGGGGGGGACTGTGAGCCCTCCCTGTGGAAAAAGCACAGGCTTGGGGTGGCTGTGCCCTCCCTGAGGGGAAGCATGGGCTGAGGGTGGCTTTGTGTCCTGCTTGGGGGGCAAGCGGTGGGCTGTGAGTGTTGTTTGTGCCCTCGCTGAAGGGAAACACGGGCAGAGGGGTGGCCGTGCCCTCCCTGAGGGGAAGGAGCGGGTTATGGGCGGCCATGTGCCCTCCACAAGCAAAAAGCACGGGCTCAGGGTGGCCATGCCCTCCCTGAGAGGAAAATGCGGGCTGGGGAGCATCTGTGTGCCCACCCTGAGGAAGAGGAGCGTGGTTGGGATGCTCATGCTCTTCCTGAAGAAAAAGCGCAGGTCAGGGAAGGTGTGGGCTAAGGGGGCTGTGAGCCCTCCCTGAGTTAGAACTGTGGGATTGGAGTGGCCCTGCTGTCCTTGAGGAGAAAGCGTGGGTCGGGGTGGGCAGTGTGCCCTCCCACAGGGAATGTGCTGGCCAAGGGTGGCCGTGGGCCCTTCGAGAGGGGAAGGAGCGGGTTACGGGTGGCCGTGTGCCCTCCACGAGGGAAAAGCGTGGGCTGGGGCGGTCGTGCCCTCCGTGAGGGAACGGTGCGGGCTCCGCTTGCCCTCCCTGAAGGGAACCCACTGGCTGTGGGTGCCCGTGTGCCCTCCCTGAGGGGAAGGGAACAGGTTACGGGTGGTCATGTTCCTTCCGTGAGGACAAAGTGTGGGCTCAGGGTGGTCAGTGCCCTCCCTGAGGGGAAAACACAGGCCGTGGGTGCCCGTGAACACTCCCTGAGGAAGAAGAGCACAGTTGGAGTGCTCACGCCCTCCCTGAGGGAAAATCGTGGGCTCAGCGTGGTCAGTGCCCTCCCTCAGGGAAGCCGCGGGCCGAGGGGGCTGTGAGCCCTCCCCGAGGACGAAGCGTGGCATTGGGGTCCCTGAGGGGAGGTGTGGGCTGAGGATGCCGTAAGCCCTCCACGAGGGCAAAACACAGGCCGGGGTGGCCGTGCCCTCCCTGAGGGGAAGGAACAGGTCGCTGGTGGCCGTGTTCCTTCCCTGGGGAAGAAGCGCGGGTCAGAGCGGACCGGGTGCCCTCCCTCAGGCGGCCATTTGTCCTCCCTGAGGGGAAAGCGTGGGCTGGGGCGGTCGTGCCCTCCGTGAGGGAACGGTGCGGGCTCCGCTTGCCCTCCCTGAAGGGAACCCACTGGCTGGGGGGGCCCGTGTGCCCTCCCTGAGGAAAAAGCGTGGGCTGGGGTGCCCGTGTGCCGTCCCGGAGCGGGATGCGCGGGTTTTATGTGCCCGTGTGCCCTTCTTGAGGGGAAAGCGTGGGCTGGGGCGGTCGTGCCCTCCCTGAGGGAACGGTGCGGGCTCCGGGTGCCCGTGTGCCCTCCCTGAGGGAAAAGCGTGGCCTGAGGTGCCCGCTCGCCCTCCCTGACGGAGAAGAGTGGTCTNACCCCGGGCTGTCGGCGGGCACCGCCCGGCCCCGGCCGCCCTGGGGGCAGCGCCGGGGGGCCCGGGCAGAGGCGGCGGCTGCGGGCTGTCCTGCCCTTTGTGGCGCTGCCGCAGGTTTCACCGCCGCCCCCACCTCTGCGGAGCGCGGCTGGGAAGAGCCGCTGTTTGTTTGTCTGTCTGTCTGTCTGTTTGTTTGCGTGAGGGACCCCTCGAGGGGCTGAAGGAGGAGTGGAGTGGTCTCCGAGCCAGGGGGGCGAGCGGCCGCAGCCCCGCGGTGAAACCGGGCCCGTCTGGGCCTGGGCTTCGATCCTGGGCTTCCTTACGGTCATTAAATCCGTGCCCCTGTCGGTGCTCACACACACACATTGCTGTGCTGGTGCTGCGAGCGCCGGGACAAAACACCTTAAATGTGTTTTAAATGCCCCCCAGGGCTGGCAGGTGAGGGAGAGGAGGGGGTGCTGTGTGCGGGAAGCGGGGTGGTCCGAACAAATGGCTCTGGATGTTTCCCTCTGATAAATAAGCATAATTCCTGAATATTGCTTGAAGGTTCTGTGTGTCATCTGTGTGTTACCAAGGGAAGAAGTGGCTGCTTCTCAGTTCTTCTTACTCTCCTCTTTAGAAAGTTCTGTAGGTTTTTTTTTTAGTTGGCACATTTTGTTTAAGTTTGTAAAATTGCAAGTTTCTCTTTTGGAAAAAAAAAAAAAAACACAACCCCAAAAGATGGCTCTCAAACAGGAGCCATCAAACACTGTGTGTTGTAGTTCCACCTACTGTTTACCTATGAAATATTTTAAATACCTTTTATGATTGTCATAGTTGCTGCTTCAGTTCTGTAGTGTTCCTGTGCAGTGGGGGAAGGGTTCAGAATGAGATAATTGAATCGGGACTTAGGTCATTTTAGGATAATATGCAAATTTTGCTTGGCGTTGTCTGAAAAACAACAACATCAGTTGTTTACGTGCTTTTGTGAAGAAGACCCCGTGGCCACCAGAGCTTTCGGTGTTGGGAATGACACAACCCCTGTCCCCGGATCTTTTGCTGATATTTTGACAATAAAACCAGATACGGTGAGCAAGTAATTATAGGTTGTTTTGGAGACAAGGAGGAATGCTCTAGCAGGGAGGCTGAAACTTGATAATTTAGTGCTGTTGCTCTCTGGCGTGGGGTGTCTCTGTTTCAGAATGTGAAGTATCTCGTCTCCCTGCACCCTTCCAGTTTTTGGTTTCTGCCTCTGCGTAATTAGGCAAGTGAGAAAACAAGTAAACACCGGCCACCAGAGCCACTAGGACAAAGTTAAATCTGCTCCGAGTTCCTAAAGATACCTGACCTGGATTTACCCAGCACAGAAACTTCCTCACGTTCCTCTGAGACTCCTCCTCTTTCCTGAGGGGATCTATCACAGAGTCACTCTGCTTTCTCTGGAATGCTGTAGTGGTTCTAAATGTTCCTCGGCTGTTGTTCTTGCGTATCTCGGGGTATAAAATCAGATTTTATATTCTGGATTAATAATTTATGCACAAGTTGTTTCCTTTGTCAGTTCAAGAGGGAGGAGTGCCTTGTGTGGTGGAAGGGCAGGGAAAGAGGGAAGTGATTCTCTTTGATCCCTGAAGCACTGGACACTTGAAAACAGGAAAATTGCTAATTTCCAAACAAAACTGTTTTGTCCTTGGCTCTCTTCCGCTGATTGGATTTAATAGGTGATGAATATATCCTTAGCATTAAAATAGTTCTTGAACTGCTTTTATCACTAGAATCACTTGTTACATGGTGTCCTTGCCTGACCTTAGCTGCTTTTAAGTGTTTTTTTTTTAATCTGTCATTTACAAAACACACGCACACACAAAATTCCTTGAGGAAAAAAGAATCAATAGTTCAATTTTAGATTAATCACAGTGTTCTTGTGTGTTAGTTGTTTGCAAATGGCCTTTTAAGAGTTATTTTATTGGGCAGCGCTGTTCCAGACCAAAGGTCAGGGTCATACTGCTCATAATGTCTGGTGAGTCATAGATTTGTCCTGGAATCCAATTCTGGGAGACATTTATAGGACATTGGCAGTGTCTGATCCCCTGGAAGGTATTCCAGCTGGGGGAGAAAATGCATTTGCCTGCTCCTTTCCAGCCTGGTTCATTGCCCTCTCACATACTGTGAATGGGGTGATGCTTTTGGGTGGTGTCCAATAAAATCTTCTAAGTTGTTAATTAGTTTCTGTGAGCCTTTGGGAAACCATCTCATTTATAAGGGAAGGTTTTTTGTTATTCCAGCTATTAAATTCATTACTCTCAGTCATTAACAGGATCTTTTACGATGTGTATGAGCCTTTTACTCTTAAATATTTCTTTGCTGGCTGAGGCCCCTGCTTTAGTTTCTCTGCCATTAGGTCATCACTGGCACTGGCCCCTGCAAAGTGCTTCAGAGGGAGTGACAATCCCTGTAGTAAGCAGATCTGGGATAATGTGATGCTCCCAAAATTCTCAGCCTTAATTCCAGAACTGTCGATTAAAGCCCAGACACAGCCCTGGTGGGTTTGCTCAGCCCTGGGGTCTCAGTTGCTCTTGTACCTTTAGCTCTGGCAGTGGTGCTGTCCCCAGCCAGTCGAGGTGACCCGAATCCTTGGACCCTCTCGGTGTGTTGGCTCCGTACCTGGTGTTCTCAGCACTGTGGCCTTTCTGGGTAGAAATGAAATCCTTCAGAGAATCTGCTTTTCCCTTCCAGATTAGTCTTCCTGTCGTTCCAGTGGGTGATTGAGGGAGGAGAAAACAGGGAAGAGCCTGGCTGCACTCCTCTGAGTTTTTATCTCTGCCTTTCTCAGGAATACCTTCTGTGCCTCTCCAGTTTGGGAAGAGATGCCGACACAACTATCCATTTCATTTTTGTACCTTCCCAAATTCTTGATCTGAATAAGACCAAATGCTGCCAGTTGCTGATGGTACACGCCAAAATATTTTCCTTTGTCAGTTTTGAGTTTGCTGATGCTGCTTTTCTTTGGATGGCAGGAGAGGGTAGAGTTTTGTTGTTTCTATACACCTGTTAGAGATCTGTTGTTTCTGTACACCCACAAAAACCCTTCATGCTCTTAAACATCAGCCTCCATGTGTGCAGGTTCCTGTTGCTCCTTTGCTGTCCCCTGTCCCTTGTTCTTCTCACTGTTTCTTGACCCCTGCAGTTCTCTAATAGCCTGTTCAGAGAGGGTGAATAAGAAAGCAGAATAATAACAGTAAAGAACATACAGATCTTACATGCAGAAAAAGGAAACCACATTCACTAGTCTTCAAAAGCTCGTCCTCATCCTGAGCTGGGGTGTCCTTCCTTCAGCACTGACTGCAGAAGTGTGTTGCATGGGGGAAGATGGAGCATGTCTTACGAAATGAAGTGTGCCTAGGAAACAGTCTGATTCTTCTATCAGGTTTCAAAATTCTCTTATGTGGGCAGAAATAATGCCCCTTGCAAATCATTAAGTAAGTGCATTTCGGGGAGCCTCATGGGTGATCGAGTCCTTGGATTCAGCTGCAGTTTTCTGTGGCTTTTCCTGTAGCATTTCCCTGTTTTCTAGTATGTTCTCTCCTGTTGTGTAGAGAATCTTTCAGCAGCATAGGAAAGTCATACACAGCTCTATTAGATATGTCAGCTGATTAAGTGAAAAATACCTACTGAGAGCACTGTAAGTTGTTATGTTTAACTGAGCAAGTGCTTGGTTTTAAAATTGAAACCCATTTTTAAGTGAGATCCCTTTTACAGTTACCTTAACAAGGTACCCAAGCTTTTGAAGTGGAATTGGTCCTACTAATCTCTGACAGGAAAACAATTACTGAATGTAATCACTGAAGATGGGTAAATGTCAGGGAATACAGATGTCTAGTTGAAGTGTGATGACCATATTCCAGAATTCTAGATGAATACAGTGGATTCCAGGACACAGTTTTAGCAAGTGAATAATTTTGAAACATTTCTCTCATGCATTTGCAGAGGCACATACATTTGAAATTAGATGTAGTGCCTTTTGGTTTTTTGTGTGGAGTGTGGTCGTGGTAGGAAGAAGTGGAAAGAAGGTAGAGAGAAGTTGTGGGAGATGATTGTTTTTGTGGAATTTGTTTGCGAGCAGAACTCTGCACTTTATTTCCCTCACTCGAAGAAGTTGCATAATGTGTAAGCGTCTTGCGGGTCTGTGCACTCAGTCTTTCAGTTCTGTTTTTATGTCTTTATTAATTTATTTGTGTTTAAGTATATTGTTCCTGTTCTCAGACTTTTGCTGAAGTTATGGAAAACACAAGTGAGTGTTTCTCTAGGTTAACCAGGAGCCCTAAAGCAGATCCCCAGTCCTGGCGCCAGGCAGGGGATGCTTCTGAAGAGACCTTAAATAATTTTTCCTCCGTGCTTTAAACATGAACAGGCTTTTCTCTAGCAGGTGTGTTGTTCCTCTGCCCGGTTTTGTTCATTTTCTCTTTCAAATATATGGGAAGACACAAATCCTGATGTCCTTTACTGGGTTTCTGTGTCCTGCTTTGCTTTTTGTGAAGGATCTTGATTCAGAGATGGGCTGTGGAAAATATTTGACGCCATCAGTTGCCATCTTGATTTCTCAAGCAGTAGTTCTCAAAAGGAAGGAAAGGGGTTGGATTTTACTATGCTGCTAAGGGTTTTATGGCTTTGGTGTCTGAATGTGGGAACAGTTCCTTTATGAGGCTGGAAGAGTGGCAATGCTGTGGTGCTGGCAACGCTCCGATGATCCTGGGCTGTGTTTGGATCTTTAATTTGCTGTAGTTGCCTCAGCTCCCAGCAATGCTCCGTGCAGAAAGGCAGCTATTCCTGTGGAGCCAAAGAAATTGCTGCCTTCTTGAATGGTGCCAGTTTGGAATGGAGAGACATGGAAAAGGAGCCTTTGCAAAGCTGAGGAAGGCTGTGCTCTGAGTGCAGGTCAGGCAGAAAACTGCTCCTGCATCCCAGAGTGGCTCTTTGTGCCTGCATGTGTGTGAAGTGCACCATCAGGGATGAAACTCAAGTATCTGGTGTAAAATCAAGACCAGAACAAGCACAGCAAGGATGCTTGCCAAAACACCTGAGCTTACTCTGCTTCTCTTCCAAAACTGAGATCCTTTATGTGTCACTTTTCCTTTCCCTAGGTAGGAATGACAAGGATAATCAGGATAATTAAGACTTTTTTTTTGTGTGTGTGTTTCAGATTGTGCAGTGAATGTCCATAAGAACTGCAGGAGTTTGCTGGCTGAATGCAGCAGCATCAGACCCAAGGTGGGCTTTAACATTTGTTCTCCTTTTATAATGACAAGGCTTGACATAGAACTTTTAATTTATGTTAGTGGTTTAATTTACATTGGTACAGAATCTTGCCCTACATCTTCAAGACATCGAGTAGTTATTAACTTGTCATTATAGCAATTAATGGTAATGTATGTAGGGAAAATAAAGTGAAACATTTTATTGCTGTACTGAAAATTACTTACCTTGTGCCTCAGAACTTTGACTAACCCTTATAAGAATGCTCAAACCCATCACTTTTTTGGGGACATAATTGCATTATATGGTACCTTTGAGTTTTGTGCCACTGTATTTTAATAGGTTTCGCCATCTCAAAGCTGTGAGGGGAGTTTGGTTATAACACTTGCATGTTATTTCTAAGCTGGGCAATGCAGAAAAAGCGATTTCATTTGTGAACTGTGATGAACTCTGCCTTGCTAAGCAGTTCATTTTTTATCTGTGTCACCACGGTGCCTGTGATTGCAGGTAAGGTCACAGGTTGGTTTCAGAGAGATCTCTATCTGCCAGGGTCTTTTATTCTGGTATTGGTTTTGAAAATCATTTCCTCCTCCTTATAACTAATAATACTTGAGGGAGTTTTAGTTTGGTTTAACCTGCAAGTGTTGATGATTTCAGAGGCTGATAGCAGGTTAGGGAGTACTGTGAGGGGGGAAAGAGGGAGCAGAGCAGCTCAGACCTGAGCAATTAGAGGTTAGAGGAAGTGCTTTCAGCCATTGGTGATATAGAGTGTAACTCTTTTGAGGGCAGAAATGTTCTTGTGGGGGTTTTGATATATAATTTGAAACATCTCGGGGCATTGTGCATCTTCCTTTTAAACCCAAAGATCCTCTTGCTCTGATGCTTTCGTTTCCACTCCTCACCATCACCCAAACTTGCATGGCTGAATCAGCCCTGCCAAAGCCCTCCTGAAGAGAGCAGAGAGGGAGGGGTGGCGCCAAGTGGGGTGAGGAATGAAGTGAGAAAGGAGAACCCCAAAGGGAAGCTCCCCAAAAGCCATTTATTACAGACTGTGTTACTTATTTAATTGTATCAGAATGGTTTTTAACATGCAAGAAGGAGAGAGTTGTACAGGTTATCAGAGATAACCTTGAAAGGGACCATTGAAATGGCAATTTGAAAGGGACAGTCTGAATTTTTATCAAAACTGGCTTGGTTAGTTTAGTCAGTATTTCTGTAAACCAAACAGCAGCAAAGTGTGGGTGAAGACTGTCACCATAAAGGTCTGCTTTCGTCTAATACATTAATTATCATAGCTTTAATTCAGCTGTAGCTTCATTTTCTGGTTCTGTTTCAGCCTGATTTATACTTCATGGGATTTTTACACAAAGGGTCCATGTCTGTATGCCATTCTTTTGGCACATGAGAAAAATCAAAGCTGTTACTGTGTTAAATCTTCTGTATTTTCAGAGTCCAGCTTCACTTTCAGTTAGTGCTGTAGGATAGAAAAGATCTGATTCATTTTGGACTCCGAGTTTGGTCTGTATGTGTAAGAATATTGTCTTTTTTCCTGTAGCAGAAAGATTTGCAGCACAGACCTTCTGGATCTCCACAAAGTTCGCCCCAGTGCATTTCCCCAGGTTTGTACTAAAGAATGATTTCTGTGCTCAAGGCTTATCTGTTCGATTGTATTTTTTTCTTTAATATGTTTTAAAGGCTATACACAGTGTGTTATTGAAGTATAGAGAAGGTCTCTTTTAATAAGATGGCTTCAGTTTTTTTTCTATTGGGAATGGCTTAGAGGCTCCTGGCAATCTCCTGTGTGTTTTTATCTCTTTATCTTTTTATTTTTCTTTATACCTTCTTGCTGTGTAACCTCAAAATATCATGGTGAAAAGGGATCAATAAGCTCGTTTTTCATTGATTGTCTATTCTCTGGCCTCTGAAAAGACTAGAACTGTGAACTTTGTTTTACATCAGATTTTCATAATTGTCTGTTTAAAACTTGCCTGCAGCTAGTGGTTGCTAGAAATCTCTAAGACAAGCTAGCACTAATGGTCTGAACATAAATCTTTGTTGAAACAAAGTAGGAAAAAAGGATCTGGGAGGAAAAAAAAACCGAGAAGAAAGAACAGCTCTGTTCAGCAAAGGCTTTGAAATACCTTTTTGCTCCTGGAAAAGAACATCCCGGTCGCAGGTGTATTAAATGGCATTTTAATTTGCAGGTGTTACAAGGTCTGCATTAAGAGAACAGAGTTTTTGCTCTAAGGTGGTGGAGTGTAACCAGAGCAGCTGGAGTTGAGGGACAGCTGTCAGAACTCAGCAGACACGGGAGTCTGAGCATTGCTCTGGGGGTTTTTTCGGGTGCATTTTCATTTACTTTACAAGGTGGCTTCTTCACCAAACAATTCTTCCCAAGAGGCAGCACGGGGAACAGTTGTTTTAAGGAGCGAAGTGGCTGTTTGCATTACCAAGAAGGAGTCTGTGCATTGAGGAGACAGTGCAGAGGCTAAAATAGGACAGGGAAGTTGTCTGTAGGGCTGCTCGGAGAGCAGCTCTGTGGTACCACAGCCTGCTCTGGGCAGGGGAACAGCGATCGATGAGGGCTCTCAGCAGTGTGCAGACACTGCTAATTGAACTCAGAAAATGGCTTTTTCTCAGGGCAGGCTCTGCCAGGCAGCCAGCACTCATTTTCCATAGTCAAAGGCAGAGGCTGGAAATTAAAGGAACAGCTTATAGCCTGGGCATTGTATGTTCTTGCCCACAGCATAACCCTGCACGCTGCAGTGCCCAGCAAAAAACCCCAAAGATATTGGATCAATGTGAAAGAGAAATTAATTTTAAGAAAGGTATGAACTGTGTTGTATGTGCCCCATCCCTCTCCCCGCATTGTGCCTCTGGAGGTTTTTGGGTTTGGCCTGTCGCTGTGAAACAGAACTTTATGTTCCTGGCTTGTGGAGCACAGTGAGAGAACCTGATGGCCAGTGATTTCAGCACTTCCCCAAGTGGAAGTGGGAGGACGTTGGTTACTAAGCCTTTATTTAAGAGATTTGCCTTGACAAATCATGCTGGTGTCTAATTAGTGTGCTCTTTGGGCTTGGAGCTTATCACTTGGAGGTGATGGAAAGGACTCAGTTTACCCAGTTTGTTGTAGACTGAGAATGTGCTGTGTGTGTAGCCAGGAGGTTTCAAAGCCAAGGTTTTGGGAAGGGTATTTCCAGCAGGAAGAGATGTGATGATGTAATTTCTGTTAAATGTCATTGATGAAACCTCCTCTGCAGCCCTAAAACAATTCTGGTGTCAGTGAAGATGAAAGGAGAGACAAGGAGACCTCACCAGATATGAAAAAATGTGGGAAAACCTGTTTCATGAGAAGAACCACAAATACCTTGGTTTAACTGTGCTTCACTGAGCAAGGCAGGGTGGAGGGAGAGATAATTATCAGTGGAGGGACACTGAGGAGTGCAGCCTGAAAGGGGAACTTCTGGGGATGGATGGACACCAGTGTTCACTAGAAGAGTTGTAAATTGGTGATGCATAAACCTTGGCTGGGAAGTGGAGACCCCTTGAACTGTTAGAGCAGCAGCCTCCCTGACATCCCCGGGACAGCAGCTTGGGCTGTGCCTGCAGTGGCAGAGCCCTGGGCTCAGGGATCCAGGAGATCTCTCCCACTCCCCTGTCCTTAAAAGCACTTTGAAAAAAGGGCAGCTGCAGACCTTGCCAGGGATCAGTTCTAAAGATTGTCTGGCTGAGTCTTTGACTTCCCTGAAGTTCCTTTCTTAAAAGGATGTATTTTGTCTCCTGGTCCTTATCATTCATTACAGACATTAGTACTAAATAATTGTATCCATTTTTTATAAATCTATTACAGGCTTCCACGTATTGTGTAATAGTGATTAAAGTTTCAAATATCTTTCCAGTTCACAGTCTGCCTAGATTTAAAAAGCATTAAAAAGCTGCAGTATTAAAATTAAATTTAGCTCTGGTATCTATTATGTGCAGTGTGTGTGCATGCAGATATAAATCGCTGTGAGCAATAAGCATTGCGAAGAACTTGTGGTTTTTCTGTGATCTCTGATTTTTTCTTGTTTGCCATGAAATGTTCTCTGCCCTTATACGGCGGGGTGTGAATAATTGTGTGTAGGTTCTGGTGTTTTACTAAAGGAGAAGATACTTTGCAATTTCCACACTAAATGGGCACAGTAGGGACCAATTTCCTGCACTTCAGACCTGCTGATTTAGCCAATACAGTAAGTTAAGTGGCAGCTTTACATTTCTAGAAGGATCACAGGTAGTATAAAAACAGAGCATCTCTGGGGCCACGTTACTGTGCCAAGTCTGAGGGCAGCCAGTGCTGAGCATGGGGAATACAAATTCAAAAAGCAGCGGCAGGAGCAATGCCATTCCAGCTCACCCCGAGCTGTCTTTTTGTGGTTCCTTTTCAAGAAAATGGAATGAGAATGTTTTTTTGGACAACGAGCTCTTGACATCGAAGATCCTGTCGGTGCTGCGGCCGCACTCGGAGCGAGGGCTGAGGGCAGGCGAGCTGCAGTGCACGCCTCACTTTCTGAGCACCAATTCCATTTTTGCCTCTTTAGCCACGTCCCTGAAGGAGCAGCCCCGCAGCCTCCTCCTGGGGCCGGATGGCACCCCAGCTCTGTCCCGCAACCTCGGCATGACTATCGCCCAGAGGGGCAACGCTCAGCCTTCCCTCGGCGCCGCTGGAGCTGTCAGCAGGTTTGGGTAAGTGAGCTGCTTCTCTTCTGGTCCCCCCTCGGGGAAAGAAAAACTGCAGAATGTCGGGTTTCAAGCTCAAAAGGGTTTTACTGAGCTTTAAATGCTCCTGAACAATATGCGCTTTTTTCGGTTTTTTGTTTAAATCACCTTACTTTGAGTCCCTCTGTCCTGTGTCACAGAAGGTGTCCTGTAAATAGGGTGGTGTTTGAGTATCTCTGTCTAGATCGTGGTTTTTCATGGATATATTTGTCTTGAGAACTGTTGTGAAATGCAGTGATCTCCTCCGAGTGCAGCTGTTGTGGGTTGTGCTGGTGCTGACTGGTGCAGGAGACAGGGGTGTTTGGAACTGCAGAATACCTGATTGAAAGACTAGACCCACTCAAAGCTAGCAGCTGTTTTAAGCAGCTGTTTACCTTGACTGTGCTCCCTCCCAGTGAAAGCGAGTGCCCTTTGTACTCTGAACTGTGGCTTGGCACCGGTGATGTCCTTTTAAACTGTCATGCCAGAAGTTACAAACTTTGCTGATGCTGCTCTAATCAAACTCTGATATTTCAGTGGTGGAGTTGCTGAATTGATACAACTGTTTAAAGAGTGCACTGATACCTTTTATTTATTCACTCTAAGGTAATTGCACTATAGTTTAGGAAAAGGGCTTGTTACAGTAGTTGGATTGTTTTTAGTGGGCTTTTTTTTGTCAAGTAACTTAAAAAATGTGAATGTTCTGTATTGATCCCTTTGTTTAATTTCTTTGGCCATTTAGACTGATTTCAGGAGACATGGATGAAGGGGATTCAGGCTTTATAAAATTTAAGCAGACTTCAGATGACGTTGTCTCGCTTGCACCTTCAACAGCAGACTCCATTTTTCTGGAAGGTATGGAATTTCTGTGCTTTTCAGGGTTGTTATGCAACTTCTTACATGGCTTTAAAGCAGCACTGAGGCGTTTTTACTCTTCTTGTTGATGTTCGTGATGGTAATGAAGGATATGGTGAGAGGCAGTTTAATAATAATCGAAATTAAATGTGCTTTTGGTCTAGATGCATATTCTGTGTCCCTCCGGAGTGAAATAGAAACAGATGCTCATGAGTTTGAGGCAGAGTCTTGGAGTGTTGCAGTGGAACAGGCTTATGCAAACAGACACAGAAACGTTAAGAAAAGGCAAGATGTCATTTATGGTAAGAGCATTTGTTGTTCTTAAAACTTCTTCTGTTTCAGTTTTTCTATTTCATAGTGCCACTGTTTTGAAACAAAGCAGAAGTCATGTTGTTGGGCTCCAGTTTTGACTCGTGCTTGAAAGGTAAAATCGAGTGAAGGTTTTCAGGTCTCTTACCCATCTTCATGTGCACGGTTCTCTCTGTGAATGCTTTTAAGCAACCCCCAGGTTTCAGTGTGCCTCTGTAAGCAGCAAAGCCCAGCTGTACGTTAGGGAGCAGCTCAGCTGCCACTGGGAGATGACCTTAAATAAATAGGGTCAGTCACTGCTGGGCTGAGACATTACCACGGCAAATCCAAGAGCTTCACACGAGTGATGCCAAGACTGTGGTGGAGAAGATGATGGTGGGTTTCAGAGCCTGCTCTTGTATCTCACTAGTCACTGCACAGCATATAAATGACTTTTTGGTTTTATTTTTGTATTCCCCCTTGCCCAGAACTAATGCAGACTGAAATGCACCATGTCAGGACACTGAAAATAATGCTGAAGGTGTACTCCAAAGCCATGAGAGAGGAGCTGCAGTTCCCAAACGCTGTGATCAACAAGCTCTTCCCCTGTGTGGATGAGCTGCTGGAGATGCACGGGCAGTTCCTGCTGCAGCTAAAGGAGCGACGGAAGGAATCCTTGGAAGAAGGCAGTGACCGGAATTACATAATCCAGAACATCGGGGACCTCTTGGTAAAACAGGTGTGAACTAAATTCTCTCAGTGGTGGTGGCACTGTTAAACTTTCAAAAAGCTGACTGTAAGGGCAAAGTGATGTTCTGCAAAGATTGATTTCGCCCTGGGTTTCTGATCATCTTCCCAGTGCAGTGTGGGGTCATGACTCCCAGCAATGGAATGAGTCACGAATAACATGAAACGTTTGTTAAATGTTCTCTGGGTGTGTATTTGTATATGTTGTGGCATATGTGACTGTGGATTGTTTGCTTCTGTTTTTCACCTATTCCAAAAGCAAAGTAACATACCCCTGATGTCCATCCCAAACGTGGCTCTCCTGCAGTTGATGCCAAACTTCTTGTTCTGACCTTGTGAAAGTGCAGTGAAGATCCTTTGAACTCAGGAGAGCTTTAGCACCATTCTAGCATGGAGTGGATGCAACAGTTTCTGTCCTATACCCTGACCATTTCTTTGCCCTTTAGCTTTTACAGGCCTCAAACTTTTTAGATGCAGAGGCCCAAAAATCCTTTTGAAAATTCTCATAGTGACAACCGTCATTTCATATTTGCTCACCTTGTGGTATTCCAAGCGCTCACAAGTCACACTGCATAAATTTCATTTCTGGTACAGAAGAAATTGAAATATTGAAGAAATGTCTCAAATCAGCCACCATAAAAGCAGGTTAAACCTGGGGTTTATAGTGGAGGTAGGTTCACTCTGAATGATTCACGATTCATGTCTTTCATTTTTATATTTCCAATTAGTTTTCAGGTGAAAATGGGGAGAGAATGAAAGAAAAATATGGTGTGTTCTGTTGTGGACACAACGAAGCTGTTAGTCACTATAAAGACCTGCTCCAAAGCAATAAGAAGTTCCAAAACTTAATAAAGGTAAACAACAACCAGAAGTCCCCCATTCTGACTGTGCAAAATATACTTCATTGCTTTAGGCTTTGTTTTGTACTTTAAGATCTCTTGAATGTGAATGAGCAGGGTTAGAGGCATGTTCTCATTGTTTGAGGGGTTGTTGGCTTCTTCTGTTTTAGATCTTTTGAGCTATTTGGACACAAAGCCACAATTAGCAGGTGTTAAACTTGAGGCAGGCTCTTGAGAGCACCTGGGATTGGGGAATAGAGCATCTGTTCTATTCATGGCTCTGTCTCTGGCTGCCCTGCTGTGTGGCCATCGTGCTAAATCGGCTTGGTAATAAATTTTGGTTTGGTTAAATGCTCTTGATGAGCTACTCCAGACATGGCAGGGACTCTTAGTCAGGTTTTGCTCACGACATCATCTTTCCAAACCCAGCAGATGGGCTCCAGGGTGGTTTGTATTTCTGCTGCACACTGTAATGTGCAAGTAATAGGAAGGGCTGAAGAGACATGGCCGAAGTGGCAGCTGTAACCTGAATCTCAGATGGCTTTGCAGAGGCCTAAATATTCTCATTTTCCAGTCACCAGTAAGTGATACTGTGTGAACTTTCCAGCAGAGCTCTACACTTATAGCTTGTCTTAACCAGGCATCTTTAAAGTGAGAGCCCTTTACTTCCAGGGAACTAAATAAATGACTGGAGTTTTAAAATAGGTAACCTCAGTCGTTGCAAAGATAGATCTTGGCACTGTGTTCCCCTGCCAGGTGTGTGCTGTACCTGCAGCCACACTAACTGATGCTTTGCACTCCTCCCTTTGTAAACAGGAGCCTACAGTGTTAAAATAAACACTTAATTTCTTCGTTATTGACTTCATTTGGTTATTAGGTGGCTGGGTCTGGTTTTAAAAAATACATTACTTTCTGTATTTAAGGACTGATCCTTTTAAAAACGCCAATAGTAAAAGGCAGTCAAACTGTTCAGATTTGGCACTTTCCCTGCCTGACTCCACATTCAGTTAACAGTAGTTGAAAGCAATACCTAAAATATTTTCCAGTACTGAAAGCAATTTTTGTGTGTTGTCAGGAGTTTTGCCTTAGTAAAAGAGCACAGCTAATTTTGGGGTACCGTGCCTAATGTCCAGAAATGTTCTCAGGCAGCAAACCTGTGAATGGAGAGGGAGTTGGAAGAGCAGCAGGCACAGTGGGTGTGCTGAGCGTGTCTTGTTTTCTAGAAAATCAGGAACTGTCCCATCGTGAGGAGGCTCGGTGTGCAGGAGTGCATCCTCCTGGTCACCCAGCGCATCACCAAGTACCCCGTGCTGGTGGAGAGGATCATCCAGAATACAGAAGGTGGGCTCTTGGGGCTTTCTGAGGTCCCTCACACTTGTGTTGATTCATTTTCTGCCATATTTACGTGTTGTGTCCTCAGGCAGGGAGGGACAGGCTGGTAACTGCTTTCTCACTTCTTCTTTAGCTGAAGATGCCATTTTAGATGCAGATCCAGATCAGCCTCACCTTGTCAGAGAGTCAGGGGACTCACAGAATCCCAGAATGGTTTGGTTTGGAAGGGACTTTAGAGCTCTTCTCGTTCCGCCCCTGCCATGGGCAGAGACACCTTCCACCAGCCCAGGTTGCTCCAAGTCCCATCCAACCTGGCCTTGGACACTTCCAGGGATGGGGCAGCTACAGCTTTTCTGGGCACCCTGTGCCAGGGCCTGCCCACCCTCCCAGGGAAGAATTCCTTCCCAATATCCCTTCTAAACCTGCCCTCCTCCAGCTTAGGACCATTCCCCCTTGTTGGGTCACTCCAGGCCCTTGTAAATAGTCTCTGTGTTTCTTGTCAGCATCTCCAGGTGCTGGAAGGCCATAGTTAGGTCAGCCTGAAGCCTTTTCTTCTCCAGGCTGAACAATCCCAGTTCTCTCAGCGTTTTCTCTTAGCAGAAGAGCAGTGTTCAAAGTCTGCAACCACAAACCCATAGTGGTTGGTTCACTGGAGATTCAGAGCTTTAGGTTATTATAGTTTTAAACTTAAGTTCCTAGGAAATACAGTTAGCTGTTCAGTATGGAACCTGCCTGTTAAAGAATGTTTGGGTGGCTCGTATCTTGCATTGCAGAGGTGAAAATGTGGCTGACTCCTGCTCTTTTCCCTTAGCTGGAACCAGAGATTATGAAGAGCTGACCCAGGCCCTCAGTTTAATTAAGGACACCATCACTCATGTGGATGCCATGGTAAATGAGTGTGAGAAGGGGCAGCGACTGAAGGAGATCATGCACAAAATGGAGCTCAAATCCTCTGGGAAGTTCAAGAATGGGCTGTTCTTCCGGAAGGATGACATGGGCCAGAGGCGGCTCCTCCTGGATGGGATGCTCTACTGGAAAGCTGCATCAGGGCGACTCAAGGGTAAAGGACGAGGAAGGGGAAAAGTGGGACTGGGAAACAAGATTAATGTTGGGTTGGCTTTTTTTTTTTAGTAACTGTTTATTCCTGATCGATTGGGTATAAAATAAGATGACAATAACCTGCTCGTTTAATAGGATATTGGAGGAAATAGCACTTGTTCTATTCTTGGCTTGTCCAATAAGCATCTCTGTAATGGTGCATGATAAGTTCCTTATGCTGTTTGCTTATTATCTGGCTGATCTGCTTCCCGATTCAAGAGGGAGGTCTTCAGGTGGATGGCAAAGCTTTGAGTCATTCTGACTTAGTCTCCTGTGGGAAGGCATTATCTTGTGCCAGCTCTGCTTCACACTTTGCAAAACCTGTGTCTTGTGAGCCCCATGACACCTCCACTCTGCATAATGCCTCTTTTGCCAGAAAATCCACACAGTGGCCATCAGGGAATATTTGAACAGCTTCGTTGCTCAGGTGTGCAAAGGAGAAGCTTCAGTGGCACAGAAGATGCAGCCAAGGGGAGGTGGTGCTATGAACAGCTGCAGTTCCAGAAGAATCTGCTCTTGAGGGAGCCGTGTTCCCTCTGGAGTGTTGGAGTCCGTGGGTAGGATGCCCGTGGAGGTGTTTCCAAGCTTTGAAGCGCCGTCTGTGCCGTGCTGGGTCTGCACGGTGCAGGCTGGCTGTGGACAGCCCCAGGGAAAGGCAGTAGCAGACCCAGGATTGCAGATGTTGATGTCCTGACCCACAGGACATAGAGGTCGTGATTTCTGAGTCTGGACCAGTCTTGCTGCTTTAAAATGTGACCTTCCTTTATTTTCTTGTCTCTTTTGTTACTCTAGATATTCTGGCAGTTTTGCTAACTGATGTACTGTTGCTCTTACAAGAAAAGGACCAAAAATACACATTTGCATCAGTGGTAGGTATTGTTCCCCTTATTTTATATATATACACTTGAAGTATCTATTGAAAGGACAGTAACTACAGAAGAAACATGATTAGAGATGTTAGATACTTGTTAGAGGTTCAGAAAGAAAATTAAGTTAATAAGTCAGCCAGCTATTAAGGAATCACTTTTTCTGAAGCAGTTCTGGCACTTTTTGAATCCCTCCCACTCTCTCCCAGTGCAAACCAGTGTCCCCTTGCATCAGCCAGTTGTAGCTGCCACATCTCCAGTGGTTTTCTGACGCCCTGAGCGTGGTCTGAGCTTCTCCTCTTCTGGTGCTGTGACTTTCCCTTTCCCTGAGCTTTGTTAGGCTGAGATTTTATACAAGTCATCGACATCACTCACACTAGAACTGTGCCCTGAAAGTCACTTGTAAATAAGTCCTGCCTCTGTTTAATGTGCAGGGAAAGAACCTGCCATTTCCACTGGGGTCACGGTAACCGTGGTCACAGTGCCCTGAGATTTACTGGGGCAGGGAACTTTCCTGAAAGACACGTAAGAAGCACTAAATAAATGCAGGTGATATTTCTGCAGCCCTCTAGAACATTCAGTGGGTTCACTTGCTTTCCCAGGGCATTTTCACGGGTATCCTCAGAGCAGTTCATCGTGTACATTTTGTCCTGATCTAGTTCAGTTATGGCTGTAATAGAGCCAGTAACAGAGAAAATCTTGTGTGCTTGTTTTCTTGGATGTATTTTTTTTTCAAGACATGAACATTAAAGCTGAATTCTAATGGCAGAAGCTATTTTGGTGACCTCAGTAAAAGCAACTGCTTTTCAAATTACCCTTCTCCTAATGCACAGAATGGGGTGCTGTGTGGTGGACTTTTTTTCCCTCTGGAAACGTGCTCTACACAAGACTGACCAATTTTTTGCATCTTTGCATGTATACAGTTCATTTGAAATTTAATATCACTTTTCCATAAATAAATCAAGCAAGTGAGAGGAGCAAATGGATCTGCTCAGTGATTCTGTTTTTCCAGTGACCTCTGCTCATGGCTGGAATTGCAGTGCAGCTGCTCAGAGAAGTTGGAAAAACCTGGTGTTCCTGATGTTTGTTTCACAGTTCAGTTCCTTATTGTTGTTCCAGATTATTCTGTGAAGGTTCAGCAGTTGCAGAGAGGAACTTTCTGGGCTGCCTGTGTTGGACCTACGCTGTGTGAACCCTAGATAGGTTTATAGTAACTAATATCCCTCTGTAGAGGTGTTTGCACTGCAAAGACTGACAGCTAATCCAGTTAATCCCCAGTTATACAATACACTGTCACCTTGTTTCATTATTCTCGGGGCCTGACATGCTCTAACCTCTCTGTGTTATGGTTTTATTTCTTTTGTAACTAACTTGTCGACTTAGAACCTCTCACACTTCCTCTTGTTCTCCTCTTTCTCTTCACGTCTGTCATTAAGGTTTTTGTTTTCTTTTTCTAATTTCGGTTTTGCCTCCTTTTGAGCAAAATTTTTGAGCCTGTTCTTGACTTCTGGGACCCAGTGAGACTCCTCAGGTGTTTAAGTTGACACTTTTAATTTTCAAACAAGAGGTACCAGGACCTCTTGTGTTTGACGTGCACATTCTTCACTCCATGTTTTCATCAATGGTTGATGGTAAAAACATGACAGTGTCAGAAGTGTCATGTACAAAGGTCAGAGTTATGTTGTGATATGGCAGCTCCTGGTGGCTCTCCAGAAGTAGGGAGAGGGGGGAGCTGGGAGGCACAAATCCTAAAGAGCATAACTAATGTCGTGCAATAAATGATACTTTACTTTACAGGACTCTAAACCACCAGTTATCTCACTGCAAAAGCTGATCGTGAGAGAGGTGGCTAACGAGGAAAAGGCAATGTTCTTAATTAGCGCCTCCTTAAAAGGCCCAGAGATGTATGAGATTCACACGAGCTCCAAAGAGGAGAGGAATTCCTGGATGGCACACATCCGCAGGGCTGTGGAGAGGTGAGTCAGGAGGGGAAGCAGCAGGCCTTCACTTCTTGCTGCTCTGACTTCGGATTCAGATGTAAATTTATCTTAAAAACCCATTTGACGCTCCCTGGACTTCCTTTGTAAGCCTTTAATGCGCAGTTCTCTTTGTGTTCATTGGGAAGAAGTCGATGATGAAGACACAATAAAAAACAGCCAGACTTTATTCTGCTTTTCTTTTCTAAAAATAAAAAAAATAAGCAAAAACTCTGGTTCACTGATGTCAAATGCAACAAGGCTTTGGCTAAGGGAGGAAGAATGACACTCAGGATAAGCCACATCTGAGGCAAAAGCTTCAGGTTGAATCCTGAGATGGTTTTAAATTATCTATTGTGCAAATCAAGCATAGATCTGTCTTTCCCTTTTACAGCTGTCCTGATGAAGAAGGAGGAACATTTAATGAACCTGAAGCAGAGAGGAGGCTGGCAGAAGCAAGAGCTGCGAAGTTAAAAGATTTTCAAGGTAATTACTTAGTTATATATTCCATGAGCTGCTTTTCGGCATCATCTCTGATTTATGACTGTCTCTTTATCACATGATGTGATCAAGTTTCTCCTTCATAAGTCTTTCAAGGTGGTGTAAGATTATGTAGAAATAGTTGCTAAACAGTCTAATAAGCTTTGTCTGCTCCACGGGTTTTCCCCTTAACTGTTAATTGTATCTCTGCATTTGATGCTCTGACCATAAAGTGAGTGATAACCTTCCAAACTGAGCACTGTACTGTGACAGGGACGGGAGAGGCAGGACTGAATTTGTTTCCTCCTTTAGAGCGTTTGAACATGAAAGATGAGCTGATCCTGCAAAGCCTAACTGAGAAGCAACAGATTTATGCAGAAATGTCTGAACTGAATGGCTTTGAAGACCATTCCCAAGGATCCCGAGCCAGGCTGCTTCTTCGGGGGGACATCTCAGACAACCTGCAGGGAGAGGCCATTTTAAAGTCTGCAGTGACTGAAGGTGAATGGAATGTGGGGCTGTGCAGGAATCCTCGCAGGGGCAGGGCTGGGGATGAGCACCTGGGACCTAAGTACAGGTCCTGAAAACCATCCTGTAATAACATAATGCTTTTATGTAACACGGTGCAGGCTTCCTGCTTCTCAGAACCAACCTGCAGGAAAGGTGAGGAGCACTTGTGGATTTAGGGTAGAAGACCTGCACAGCTTGGAATGTTTTATCTTTTTAAGGATCGACCAGTGGAGCCTTAGGATGAATCTGTTCAGAAAGAGTAACTGAGTGCTCTAATAATGCACCAATCCTGAAATATAATATTATAGCAGGGCTATTTATTAAAAATAGCCTATCTAAAGATAGTGTATTTAGAAAGAAAATAAGCACAAATAAAATCTCTATTAAAAAAAGAAGGAAAGAAAACCCAAATGTTCAAGGCTTGATAATCTAACTTGCAGTTAGGTAAGAGGTCATCTGCATACAAAGGAAAACTCACCTGTCCTGCAGGACATCTCTGCCTGCCTGGTCTTTTAATGCACTTGATGGTTGAAACATTAGTTTTTAAGCTTGTTAGCATGATAACTTGTATGGCTGCATAGACATGGCTGTTTCCATGACACGTTCTCCTCTCTGTCTCCTAGCTGAAAACCTCCAGGAGCTTATCTTCACCCACTTTGGCAGTGGGTCCTGCCAGCCTGAGGATGGCTCTGGGTCAGGGCTGCCCCGGAGAGCAGAGACCTTTGGAGGATATGACAGCAGTCCCTCAGTTCCAAGTAAAAGTAAGAAAGGGGCTGTTTAGCGTTTTTCTGAGCTCCTCAGCTCCTTACTGTGCTTACTGCACAGAGGGTGAGGACAAGGAGTTGAGGCTGTCCTGTAAGGAAGCTTCACTTGGCTCCAAAAGAAGAATCAGAGCAAATCTCCAGCATGTTGGATCTTTTACTCCTCATACCAACACTAGAGAGCAGAGTAGGGCTCTCAGTGTTATGTTGAGGACATTGCCTTGAACCATACTTTATAATTACAACAAAATCTTAATTTTGTTGAAAAAACTAAGCTTGACCTGAAAACCTAGAAAATTTGAGTTCAGCTGTCTGCTTTTATTATTGAGTCATTTCTTTCCCACTTTGTAGCTGCACAGTCACTGCTGAATCCTTCAATAATATCAATAGTCCTTTTGGCACAGATGATTTATCAGTTAATTAATGAAACATGAGGAAAGACTAGATACTATTTATCTCCATTTTTGCTTCATGCATTTATTGAAAAACCAAATGGTCTTTATTTCACTGGTTGTTAATCTCTAGAATACTTCTGTTGTCTCTGAAATGCTCTCTATATGTCATACTGTAGGTATATTTTACAACAGTTTCCATCTCCCCTTATCTCCTTCCACACCCACAGTGGGGCTGCTTGGAATAGAATATTCCTACTAACCATATTCCATGTTATGAGCTTGCAGTTCTGGGAGCCACAGCCGATTATTTTCACACAGACATTGTGGCTGCCTGACTTAAAATAGTGTCACATAATTTGAGCTTAGTCTCCCTATTTATCTTAACCCACTCTCCTCAAGTTTTTTGGACTTTTCTGAGCGGCCCTAGGGGTCACTGTTGTCTGATCTCCCACTTGGAGTCAGCATGGAGAAGCCCTGCAGTTGTGTCTTGGTTCTGGCTTCGCACTCCCCATGTTTTCCTACTCACTCTGTGACTCACTGAGTTTTCCCAGGCCCTGTGCTGGTGTGAGCTCCTCAAACTCCACTCTTCTTTCAGGTGGTAGGAAGAACAGCAGTGGTGACCAGAGGCAGTGGGACTGGAGAGGCCCTGCAGCAAGTTCAGATGTGCAAGTCCATGACCTCCCTTCTGATGCAGAAGAAGGATCTCAGACCGTATGTGGATTTTATGAGTGATTTAAATACATTTCCTTGTGTTCCTCATCATAGCAGTGGTGCAGAACAAACCTTACAAAGTTCAAAGTCCTAATAGCTGGCGGGGCTGGACTGGAACAGTTTTGTCTGTCAAATTACTCACCTCTGTTAAGGATGTTTTGTGGGGTGAGTTGGTAGCTTAGCACTTGAGAGGTGAGGTAATTCAGTTTTCCATGTGCTCGTTTGATGCTGTACCATTAGCACTGGCTTTAATCACTGTGCTCCTGTCTCAGCCTGGCCCCTGGTTGCAGTATTTTTGATGTATGTCCTTCATGGGAGCAATCTCTGCTCCAGCAGCACCTGTTGCCTCATGACATGAACCCTTCCAGCTTATCCTGGCAGCGCTGCCAGTGCCCGACACGTGCCTCTGTCTTTTTTGCAGAGTGATGGAATGAGGCTGGATGAGAGCAGTGGTTTTCAGCCCACCATAGAGTCTCAGGTATGTTACTTCTGCTGTTAAGAAATCTAATGGCAAAACAGCCACATCATAATAATAGCATGCAAAACCAAACCAAAGCAAAGCAACCCACCAAAAACTCAGTGTGTGTAGTGTCTGTGGAACCCAGCAGATTAACAGCCTGTACCTTGTGTCTCTGTCACACTATGAATGCAGAGATGAAAGTCCTGGCAGAAACCAACGGTGGCTTCTGGGTTTGCAGGCACACACTTCAAGGAGCTGGCTGACTGTTTCTCCTGCATCTTTGGAGGGACTGCATGTTCCCAGCTCACTGAGCAAACTGGCACGAGGGCCTCCTGTGGGGGCTGTACCTGTGTGGGGATTCAGTGCTGGAGCATGGGGGAGGTGATTGCTGAATAGTTCAGGGCAAGAAAAGATGAGGAGTGATCCCTGGAATCCCAGGGTGGTTTGCTGGGCACCGACCCACATCTGCACAAGAGTAATACACTGAAATTCCTTGGACCTGCAGGTTGGCTGCTACTGTGTTAGAGTACTCTGGTAGCCATGCTTCCCCTGTGGGTGTTTTTGTACAGATACCGTGGACTGTTTTCACTGCTTAAACATTTTAAGAAAGTCTAATACATCCAAACAGCTCTGCTCAAGTGCCTCATGTTTTTTTTCCCTCCTCTTCAGCTCGTCCAAAGGATACAAACACTCTTGAAGTTGCTCTTCAGCCTTCAGGTAAACCACTATTTACCATCCAAGAGATTTGTTAGGCATCAAATGTCATAAAATTTATGCAGGTGTGGAGAAGAGCTACCTTGAAAATATCCCCTAAAGCTAGAGTGAAGTGCAGAATTTAGACCTGAGACTCAAGGAAACCAGCAGTGCGTGTGGTATTTTGGAGGAAGTGTCAGAGCTGTTGTCTGACGTGACTGTTTCCTCTGCTCCATGTGCTCATTTCCTCTCTAAGTTGTTGACATACGTATGTGTATATATCAGTTGTTTTTGCTGTGGCCTTGTAATCAGCAGTATTTTGACTGATTTGATCCAGGTGTAAGAATTATTCACTTTGACACACACATAAGCATAATTTATTTGCTTGGCCATCCTCAATATCGTGTCAGTCACCACAGGCCGTACAGGCTGGAGTTTAGATCTCCTCTGGAAGACAAAAGACTCTGTGATCTAGCCCGCTGGGTGCTGTTGTCTCCTGCTTAGCTGTGCCTGTGTTTTGAACCCCCCAGGCCGTGATCTCCCAGCAGGACAGTTACATCGAGGTGCAGAGAGCCACCATGGCAGACCGGGAGAAGCAGTACCGGCTGCAATCCACCCGCGGGAATCTGCTGCTGGAGCAGGAGAAACACAGGAACTTCGAAAAGCAGAGGGAAGAGCTGATGAATATCCAGAAGCAGCAGAGCCAGCTGAAGCTGGAGCAGCAGCGCCTGGAGCGGG
The DNA here is from genome assembly GCA_013396755.1 of Sclerurus mexicanus. NCBI lineage: Eukaryota > Metazoa > Chordata > Aves > Passeriformes > Furnariidae > Sclerurus > Sclerurus mexicanus. Next base: position 330,229 of record VWZF01002813.1, read on the forward strand.
ACAGGAGCCGGCAGCAGAGGGAATTTGAGAGCAGGGAAGCTCGGCTGCAGGAGCGCGAGGAGGAGAGCCGGCAGCGCTGGGAGAAGGTGGCCCAGGAGAAGGAGGAGCTGGACAGGCAGAGAGAAGCCTATCAGCACGACCTGGAGAGGCTGAGGGAAGCTCAGAGAGCCGTGGAGAAAGACAGGGAGCGTCTGGATCAGCTGAGGAAGCTGAAGAAGCAGAACACGGTGTCAGGCACGTTCTCCCCAGAAATGGGCCAGGTGAGGAGCTGGTTTCCTTGGAGGGTTGTTGCTGGCAACCTGTTTGCTTCGGAATAAAGGTTGCACTTGTCACAGCACTGATTCCCTTTTGCATTGTGCTGGGCTCATTGGGCCACCATCTGAAGTAGCTAGTGGTGGTGCTGCCAGAGACATCAGAGCTTGGCAGCTCCCCAGGCTCTGAAACTCCACAACTACCAGAAAATCTCTGGTAGGGAGAATATTTTTTAAACAAATAGAAATGGAGAATAAGTTATTTTCGATTGTATCTGACTGAGGATGTTCTTAAATTCAGGAACTGCCCTGTTGCAGACAGGTGATTGCAGAAGCTGCGCAACACCTGTAACATTTTGTACAGTTGATTTCTAAAACCTTTTCCAGTGTTTCAAAATGGGAGTTTTTGAGGTCTGATTAAATTGGTTCATTGAAACTGTCTGAAAGTCCTGTCTTCTCTCCATCCTGTCATCACCCAGTGCAGTCTGCTCTTGCATTCCTTTCCGAGGCGCAGTATTAAGCAGTCTGAAGCTGCTTCTCAGTGTCCAAGGACTTACACTCTTGCTCTTCCTTCTGTTTCCCAGCAACTTTAGGCTTCATCTTACCCGTTCTCCTTTTCACTGGGTGCTTCATGTTCTCAGGGCTGAGGGTGGTCTCTCCTCATTGTGGTGGGGAGCGTGAAAATCCCCCTTTGACTGAAAATGCCCTTTTCCCTCCCACAGAGCCAGATGCTGAGTCATTCCATCAGCTTCAATGGGGAGGGGATGGAACCATCTGCCCCTGGGCTGAAATCCTCGGTGAGAGTCAGCGTGGCCGGGCTGGATTACCTGGAGAGGCCGGACTTGGTGCGCAGGGACAGCACCACCCTGGAGAACAGGCCCGTTCTGGCCCTGAAGAACGAGGTGCCAATTCACCTCCTGAGCGCAACCAACCAGATACAGAAACCAGCTGCAGTCCAGCAGCAGATCCCTACCAAGCTGGCCACCTTCACAAAAGGAAGCAAGGAGAAAGGTGGGAAGAGCAAAGCATCTCACAGGACAGACAGTTCAGGTATGGTCCTATTCAAGTCCATTTAAATGCATTTCTGATCTCCACCAGCATCACAAGGAGACAGGAGGCTGCATTTAAACCTCTGGAACCTAGACATTAGCATGCTGCAAGTTATTAGTGTGCTTGCTGCAGTTAAAAATCTCTTAAAATCCTTCACTTAGGAGTTACATGTCTGTGCTATTTAAATTGGAAATACAACTCAAAAGGATACTGTTAAAAACGGAGTTGTGTATTTCCAGCGTGACAGAAGGACGGTGAGAGGTTGTAAACCTGGGGGTAAAATCTCCTAATTGCAGTGTTAAAGGCAAACAGCAAAACCAAATGGAATTTGGGCACGAGTGGATGTTTTGAGGCTGGCTTAGCCTTTCCTTGCTGTCTGTCCAGAGCTGCAGTGCCTTTCTTAGCACCACTCAGTCATTAAATACAGATCTCCAGGCCAGAACTGAGGTGCTGTGTGTGTTGTAGAGCTGAAAGGGGCTAATTTTGTCACAAACAGAAGCAAGTAAAAATACAGTCACCCTGTCCTGCTGTAATTTCTGCTGCTAACTGCTGAGTACTGGGTAGTGATCTTTGCCAATGACAGACACAGTAAAAACCACTCTACCACTCAAAATAGCCTCATTGCCAGCTTAGGGGAATAGCCTGTAATTTGAAGTTATAAAATTATCTCTTTAGTATTGTGTAGGATTCAGACTTGGCAAGTTTGGCTGTCACTTGGGCCTGCACTGCTACTGCAGACTCGTGGCCAGACCTGCCAGGGAACAGCTTTGGCACATGGTAGAGACATCTATTTCTGTCATGCCTAAAGTTTAGTGCAGTTGCAAACTTGATTATGGTTCTGCACGTAAATGAAGCCTAATGTTCTCCTACCCTGCATACTAAATGCTGGTAAATAAAGCTCTAATGCCACATCTTCCCAAGTTTAGTTTTAGTGGCTCTTACATAATGGCCTCTGCAGTGGAAATGTACTTAATGGTGTTTTTCTGTAATTTATATGAAAGGTATAAACCACAAATATATTGGTCTCTGTTCTCCTGTGAGCATTAGTGGGCTGCGTGCTTGTTATGCCCATGTGATCTCAGAATAAAATGGAACAAAACTTTCTGTACCAGAGGCAAAGTGCTGGGTATTGAATTTGGGGGTTGTGACGTGTAAGGAATGTGTACAGAGAGAGAGAAGTTCTTTGGATCCAGAATAATGACCATTTCATGAATTGCTTTTATTGTTGAAGTTAGGAAGCTGAGAGGCTGTAACAGCAGAGTCAACGTGCTGTGCTGCTGAGCAGCTGTGAGACAGATGGGAGCAGAGACAAAAGTTCATCACAGCTCTGCGTGTTGGAAGTGGCACAAATGGCCATTTGCTGTTTGAATGCTACAGAGACTTTTTTCTCTCTGCTGTGCTTGGTGATGCTGGGTTTTAAATCTGAGGTTGTCAGGGGCTGCTAGGAACTCAATTAGAAGTCTCAAGGAGAGGAGAGAGGAGGTATTTGTGGTTTAAACAGCTGAAGAGAAAATTGAAGTAACTTGCAACAGCAGGAGCAGCTCTCTGTGGTATCACAGCTTCCCTGGCTGTGTGAAGGTGTCGGTGCAGCAGTAGTGGGGTTTGGGAGGTACTGCTCACCTCGAACACTAATTTGTAAAATATTTTCTCCAGCATCTGTTGATCAGAAGCAGCTGCTTCCCCCCAGGCTTGTTGCACGAGAGGAGGGTGTGCTGAGAGGCAGACGGTCGGCCAGTCCGGTCCTCCCCAGCAGCCAGCCCCCTGCATTCCAGCCAGGTATGTCTGGGCCAACTCGCCTGCCTGTGGGAGTGCCTCAGGCTCTCTGTCCAGTGTCATGAATGGGTCTTCTTCCATTTCTTCCCTCCAGAACTCTATGGCCCCCCAGATGCTGAGCCAGAAGCACTTTCACCTGCCTCAGCGAACCTATTCAAGCCCAACAACGTTCAGGTTCAGACCCTGGTGACCTCTCAGCAGAGTCTGTTGAATGTGCAAGATGATACCAGCAAAGAAGATGTCATTTTCTTCTAATTGTTTCCACTTAAAGATGAATCTCCTGACACACTGTTTCAAGAACTCAGGCCCCAGTGTGCAACGTGATGGAGACCCGACATGGATGTCTTCTCATCCCTGCCCAGTTACTACTAGCAAGGACCAGACCAGGATTAACTGCCCTACTTGGCTGGCTTTTCTGCCAGCAGCTCAGAATGAGGGCACAGTAGTAACAATTTGCTTTCAAATTCTCCAAACCTGGAAATGTATTGACACGTGGCATGGGTATATCAGTGCAGAGCATGGGAAAATGCTGCCATTTGTTGCAATTTGCTCTTTTTGGAGAATGTAGACGCTTTATGGGCACCGTCTTGTAAATTGTTACCAGTGATATTGAACCACCTAGATTTTTCTGTAAAAAGTTTCAGCAGTAGGCCCCAAAACGGCTGCAGATTTTTAAATCTCTTTTCCCAGGTCCAGGTCAGTCAGTACTGGGTTGTTGGTAACGAGGTGACAGCGAGCCAGTCTCCCTCCAGCCAGGTGTGCCAGGCACTGTGAGCCCAGTGGCACAAGCTCAGTGCCCAGGTACAGTGGAGGAGAAGGTAAGGGGAGCTTCTCACAGCTCTGTCCTCAAGGCAGGAGCTCCACCTGCCTGTGGAGGAGAAGGGTTGGACCCGGGAGGATTCCCAGCAGGAACGGAGAGCTGGACTGAATGCGCATTTCATTGGCCCCCAGCATGGGCTGGGGTCTGTCTGTGGGTGAGAGCAGGGCAGGCTCCCAGACAACGCTCGTGAGTTGGTTCAGAAGGAACTTAGAGACTTGGATTTTGTCCTCTCCTGAAGACACGTCTAAGAAGCATTTGAATGCAGTAATTTATTGTCTTGTTTAATCCTGTTCTGCCCCTTTTGTTTGTCTGTTAATTTGTTGGGACTTTACTCCCAGTACCAGAAGATATCAAAGCTGCTGTTGCTGCAGAGACTTCCCTGCAGCATTGTGTTAGGAATGAAGGGAATAAGAACTGTTTGGTTTTAAAATTTAAAAAAAAATAAAATGAAATGCTCTTAGCTAAACCTGTGTTTAGCTGCTTTCAGCTAAACCAGCTTTGATACCTCTTGTTAAATGGGTCAGTTCTTGATCATGGGATGGTGATGACAGTAAGTGTTCTGCTGAAAAGGCATTATTTCCCTTTGTAGCAATTTGCACAGTTGTTTTGTGTTGTATTTTTCATTCTGTATCTCAGATCCTTTTTACACACCTCACCCAGGGATGTGTATTCTGGTATGAGCTGAATGTGACTGGTCAGATTTGTGGTGCACAGGAGAGATTGTTTGGGGCTATTGTTACAGAATTAAAGAAATCGGTATCTCAGAGCTTAAAAACTTGGATAAATGCTTTTCTCAACATGATTGATAATAGTTTTTTTTATATCTTTAACTCTGATTTAAAATGATTTTAGCATCAGTGGGTGGAAGGCCTGGTGAGTTCTCCATCCATGGCAGTGGACCCAGTGGCAATTTGCCAGTCTCCTCAGGTCTCTGAGCTGTCCCTGGTAGGGCCTGTGTGAGCTTAGTAATGTCTTTAAGGCCATCACTTCACTTCCTTGAGAGGTTTAAAATTATTGCAGTAGTTTCATGCAAGAAACATCATAAATTTCCAGCAGAAAACAGAGTTTATTTTCAAGTGATGATTTGGGTTGTTGTCTTCAAACAAGAAATTTAAAAGCCTAAATGTAGGTCAGGGGAAAGATAAGCCCCAAAACAGTGAATTGGTCTTAGGGACAGGGACTGCTGCTGGAACACTTGTTGGATTTGTGTCTTTGTCTTTGCTGAGTGATACTGGTACAAAGCTGAGGGAAAGGCACTGAGCTCAGTGAGAGGAAACTTGGAACCCTCTGTCTTGTTACCAGAGCGGTGATTCTACCCCACGTTCAGTTTTTGGGTTCCTAAAAGCTAGGTTGGAGTGAAGGGGGTTCTTAAAAATCAGTGTAACTTCTGTTCACCTCTGCTCCCCTGTAGTTCCTTCTGGGAGCACACAGGGAGGCAGCAGGAGGGCACAGTGTGTTCTGCCCTCCCTGCTGTGGTTTGTGTGTTTTAGTGAAAACTCAGTGCCCTCTTTGCCTTAAATTATCAGCTCTTTAGGAGTTTCAGCCTAAAGCTAAGTTGCATCAGTGGAATAAGCCACCTCAGCCAAAGAGGGATGTCAGTTGGGTGTTTGGAAACGTTTATTTAGTTTAATTTTGTGCCTGTCCTGAAGTATGGCTGAAGCAGCTCCTTGGCTGCTTTTACTTCTGTGCTATGAAGGAATTTGAGTATAGAACAGTGACATCTGGGGAATAAAGTCTGCAGTGAGGTCTCATTTCTTTTAGTGTTTTGACTTAAACATAACTGTTAACATCTGTGCTTTGAATAACGTTTGGCTGTTAATAAATGGACCCAGGCCAGTTGTTCAATACCCCAAAAGCTCCTTGGAATATGGGTCTTGAAGCTGTAAGGGAGAAATGACCTTGAAAGTGATTTTCTGACCTCAGTGCATGTGCCTGGCTGCAGTTGGCTTTATGAAACTTCTTTCCACCCAGAACTGAGGCAGCATCTTCTCCCACCTGGGTCTGGATCATGCAAGGGCCGTACTGGGGATTGGTGTGGCTTCCTGCTCAGGACTAGACCCAGCTTGGAGAAGGTTCTGGAATGAGCAGGTGTGTGATACCTCATTGCTAGTGCAGGGTTACCCTGCCAGAGTATGGGCAGCTGCTTTGTGGAAGGCTGAGGGAAGCAAGTGAATTATTTTCTTTAAATGAAAATGGTTTTCTTTAAATGAATAACGGGTCTCTTCACTTGTGCAAAACTGAATCTGTGAAATTGCTATCAGATCACTCCAGCTGAGTGAACTAGTGTTGGACTCTTTGCTCAGATCTTGTTCCTAGAAAAATAACTCTTCTAGGCAAAGTAGTTTGCAAAATACTGCTGTGTCCTGGGCTAAGTAACCTGCTGTTGATTCTGAGTCACATCCTTTCCGTTGGACTTTTCGATCACTTCAGATGAAAGTTTCCTTTTAAGCGATTTCTGAGGATTAGACAGTTCAAACTTCTGTGCCTCCCAGGTGCCTTTTGGCTTCTCTCTGAGCTGGGTGTGGAGGAAGTGCCAGCACGAGCTTTGAACTGCCGCCGTGTTTGCTTGGTGTCACAGCCTGAAAATTATCAGCATGTTTGTCCTTTGATATTGTGCTGTAGAGGCCGTTCCTGTGGTTCTGATTTCAATTGGAATGCTGGTGCAAAGGAGGCTTCCTCTTTCTCCTCCCCCCTGGAATCTGGTGGTCCCTTGTTCCAGGGTGAGGATCCCTGCCCTGTGTGTGTTGTGGACGCTTCTCCCCTAGTTTCTAACTGTGCTGTGTGTGGATTGTAGCTGTGGCATGTCCCACAAGTGGAGATTGCTCATCATTCCCCAGCGCGAGGCAGAAGAATTGGTATTCCTAGAGACGCTTGCTCATCCAGGTACTCGCATTCCTGCACAGCTAGGACTCATTCTAAATAATTTGCAGACAGTTTTGTCCTGCTGAGTAATGCTCAGCCGACCCCGCGTGCACGGAGCTTGGTGTTTGTCATTTGCATTTACAATGAAAGTCGAAACTTAAACTAGGAAAAGGTTAAAGCCGCGTCCTCTCGTCTCCCCTCGAACTCTGCGGAATGGGAGCTGCGGCTCCCCGGTGCTGCTCAGTGGAGTCCCTGTGTGTCGTGCCCCCTTGCAAGGGAATTTGGAGGTTTTGTTGTCTTCCCCAGCAGTTCTCACATCTACAAGGAAACAGATCTGGGCGCCAGGTTACGTGTGCCGAAGGCAAAGCCGAGCCTCTCCCGACACCTCCGTAACCGCCGGCGACTTCATCCTTCACCATCAGCACCTTCCTCTTCAGACAGCGTTTGTGTGAGCTCTGGTTCATAACATTTGTGCCATGTTTATAAATCAGTTTTTTATATTTTTGTACTGAAAGCAATTGGAGCACTTTAGAAAAGTTTGTTTCAAGTTCCATTTCTGTTTGTACCCGGAAGGAAATCTCTCATGGATGTCGATCCTGTTGGCATAACTGCGTGCATCTCACTCAGAGCTGTGAACTCTTGATGCTCTTTAGTCTTAGGTCTGGTTTCTAGGCCCACCTTGCACTGTAAAGATTTAATAAATAATCATGGTCCATGGTTAAATTGACCATTTTGTTGGGGAAGAGTTTGGTTTTGTTTTTTGTTAGGGTGTAAACATTGTAAATATTTCCTTTCCTGTTGATACTGCAGTAGCAACATCTTTGTAGCCTTTATTTTATTTGTAAAGTTGATGGTTAAATGTTAATATTCTGTTGAATTGTGCACTCTTCATTAATTGTAAACTTGATCTTAGCACACCAAATGATGATTTTTACAATGATTGCAATGTTCCTCCACTGAAGGATTTCAGAGCTGCAATAGGACTGAAACCAACTTCTAGCAATAAAAAAAAGAACATTTAAAACCTGCCTGCCTTTCTATAGTTATTTATTATTTTCCATTTGAACTGAAGATCAAAGCAGTTGCCACTTCTCACGTGCTTCTTATTTTCTGCCCTGGACAGAAATACTGTGCCACGTGCCCAAAATGAGAGTTTCCCCGAGGAGAGGACGGAGCACGGGAGGTGTTTAGTGCAGGACACCAAAAGCTGCAGCCCTTGCAGTGAGGTGAGAACACCTGAGGGAAAGATCAGCTGCTCCCAAGCGCCTGAACTTGCTGGTGAGAGTGAACTCAGCTGAGCTGCTCCCGTTTGCGTGGTGCCAGCCTGGGACATGCCTGGCTCTGTCCCAGGCGGTATCGCTTCCCACTTGGAACAAGCATAACCAAAATAGAAACTTTCTCCCTGGTGCCTGTGCCAGTTTGGCAGCCCTGGCTTCCCAGCACCGTGCCAAAGCCTCTGGCTGTGCTTCCCAGCCCCTCACGGGGCTCTGCTTCCTGCTGAAATCCCCACTCGTGGCACGCTGGCGAGTGAGCCCAAGGGCTGCAACCTGGAGGTGAGAAGAGATGCAAAACTGGGGAGACAGTGGGAGAGCTGGGACGTGGATTGGTGCTCTCAAGGAAGAGGGAGGATTTTATCATCGGGTTCCTGGGCTGCAGCCAGTGGTGAGGAGAACCCTGAGCCAGGGTTGGTGCCAGTGCCAGCGGTGCTGTCTGCCCATCCCTGCCTTTGGGGCGTATCACAGCGGCTTTGGGGGACCCGGGGCCTCTGTGAGAGGAGTCAGGAGAATGAGAATGTGTCAGTCTCTGAAGTGCACATGATATCTGGGCCCTGGCACAAACTGGAACTCAGCTGGAAAAACAGTTTTTCTACTTTTCCAACATATGCAAACAATCAAACACTTCTAGGCAGACCAGTGTTTAAAATATGTTCTTTATGGAAACTAACAGGCTGGTGTGTGAGAGAATGACGTCTTACAGTCTGTGTGTGTGTGTAGAAGCTTTTGTTTGTGCTTCCTTCAGAGGAATATTCCTTCCATCAGGAGAATATCCCTTCCATCTGTCTCTTTGAGCTCCCGGGGGCCGAGCTGGAGCCAAGCCACGGTGCCTGCTGGAGGTCAGTCACAGCCTCTGTTCCTGCAGCCCTCGTATCTGTGTCACCAGAGCAAGGCCAGTGACCCCTGTCCGTTTCTAAATGTTTTTCAGCAGCAAGAAATGGAATCAGCGTGATTTCGTGGGGGGCAGCAGAGAGGGACAGTCTGGGAGAGAAGGTAGGAGGAGCTGCCCTGTGCTCTCCTGCAGTTCCCAGGTGTCACACCTGTAGGAATTGTTTCTGGAAAGACAGAAGAACCTGGATCAGGGAGATCCAGGGTTAACGTAGCCCCGAGGGATTCCTGCAGCACAGATTCCCACTGGGAACTGCCCAGCTGCAGCAACCCAGAGCTCGGCTGAGGCAAGTTTAAATCCCGGGCAGGATTTGCATGTGTTAGAAGTTCGGTGCTGCTGCTGCTGCAGCCGTCGGTGCTCGCAGGTGCGAGGGTGTTGCTGTGCTGTGTTTGCCACAACAGCAGGGCAGACATTCCTCGGGCATTGCAAACACCTTGCCTGGCAGTGGCGCTGCTAAATGAGGCTGCCACTGCTCTGTGAGCTCAGGGAGGGTGTGAGGAGCTCGGGGAAGGGTGTGAGGAGCTCAGGACGGGTGGCTGGCGGTGCCTTCAGAGCTGTGTGCTCATACCAATATTGCAGCAGCTCCGCCCTGCCTTGTCTCCCTCTGAAATCTGCAGCTAATTAACCCGAAACCCAAACCACATTCCTTCTCTGGGTGAATCACTCCGAGGCCATCGGCGATGACCAGCTTTATGCTAAACCTCCCTCTTTCATGTGGGTGAGACGGCTGATGGTTCCCATACTGCATCTGAGACTCATCAGCAAGCCAGATGCTCGAGGACAAACATGCACAGAGGGGGTTGTCTCCACAGGGCGCCCCGACAGTGGGAATGTGCTGGGTGCTGCCTTTCCCTTTCCTCACCCCCGTGATTCAAATCCGGTTTCATTTCTCAGCCCAGCCATGGGGCCAGCCCAGGGCTCAGCAGATGAGGGATGTGGGGCCTGGCCGACATTCTTTGCTGCTTCTGGGCCCATGGGATCTGGCAGAGGATAAAAGCCAAGCCCTCTGAGAGCCGGAGCGTGCGACACACGGGCCGAGCTCTGGGACTGTCACGGGCACTGGAGGCTCAAACAGGGCAGGGATCAGTTTGTTATGGGGCTCCTTCGCTTTGGACGAGGGCCTGGAGGGACAGGACAAGGGGGAATGGCTTTGAGCTGAAGGAGGGCAGGGTGAGATGGGATATGGGAGAGAAATCCTTCCCTGGGAGGGTGGGCAGCCCTGGCACAGGTTGCCCAGAAAAGCTGTGGCTGCTCCATCCCTGGAAGTGTCCAAGGCCAGGTTGGACGGGGCTTGGAGCAACCTGGGCTGGTGGAAGGTGTCCCTGTCCATGGCAGGGGGTGGCACTGGATGGTCTCCATGGTCCTTCCCAACACAACCCATTCCATGGGCACAGGAGCACGAAAACTCCTCGCTGGCAGCACAGTGCAGATGTGCCTCTGCCACATCAGTTGATGTCATCCCACTGCTGGACATGAAGCCGTCCCAGATGACCATGTGATATGCAGATCTGGGGAGTTTCACACAGGTAGGAGTGCAGTGTCCAGTTTCCCTCTTAGAACATTGGAAGTCACGGACAAAAATCACCCCGTGATCTTTGTTTTCCTCAGGCTGCCATGAGTTATCATTGTTACAGTTCCTTACTAGATGGGTGGTGGGTGTGCTGCAGAACACTGGAATGATCCATATCCCACCTTAGCCAGAAAGGGGAATTTTTCAGTTCCTGCTGAGCTGGGGAGGCAGAAAGGCCGTGTGCTGCCCTGGTGCTCTGGCAGCAGGAGCTGCTGAGCAGAATGGCCCTAAGCAGCAGGAGAACTCCCTTGAAATCAACCCTGACTCTCTGCCCTGTGGCCGGGAGGGAGGTGGGTGAGTCTGATCCCATATTTCTCTGGCTGGGGCGGCTGGTAGGCTTTGTGTGAGGACAGGAACAACCCCTGGGACAGCAGTGTCACACTTGGACTGTTCTGGCTCTGAGCCCAGTGAAGCCCACCAGATGTGACTGTGGGCTGGGGTTTGGCTCCTGCAGCTGCAGGGGTGCAGCCACAAGTGGGGGAGCTGGACTAGGAGGAGAGGCCTGGGTTTGAGCTATGTTGAGATCCTAAATTAATTCTATTAATTCATTAGGATTTCTGCCCCAGCAACTAAATTCACCTACACCTCAGCTGGCCCGAACCTCCTGGCCCCAGCACTGAAGCAGCGAGTGGATCGATGCGTGGAAACTGGGAAAACAGGTCTGTTGGGATGACTCTGCTCCAGCAGACCCAAGCACGAGTAAAGCCGTCTGGTTTTCCCCAGGGTGCTCCAGGAGCTGGTTCCTGCCAGGACCAGGTGGAGCTGGAGGGACAGCACAGGGCTCAGTGCCAGGTGAGGGGATCAGACCCAGCGGAGCAGCCGAGCCGCCCAGGTGTGCTCGGAGTGCCAGTCTTCCCAGAGAGGGATTGAAAGCAGGAAACAATGCCCAGCCCCTCAGCAGCAGTGGGGGCTGCCTGTTGCCCCGGCTGAGAGTCCCCAGGCCCGGCTCAGATGACGCCAGGCGCGGGAGGCAGACGGGCTGAGCCGCTGGAAGCTGCGGATGTGGCCGGGAGCCAACGCTCATTGCTTGGCAGCGTAAATAAAACAGCTGCTGCTCAAACGGCCGGGAAGGAAACCTCCACTCCTCCAGCCTGCTGAGCAAAGTCACGCCGTGCAGCCCTCGGGAGGAGCTGTGGATGTACCAAAGGTGAAGCAGCTCCCTGGCTGGGTGATAGGGCTGGAGACGCTTCCCAGCGCTGCCAGTCCCAGCCGTGCCCTGTGCCATGGCTTCCCCTCCCTGCACGGGTGTGTGAGGCACAGCCGAGCTGGGAGCTGCTGGATGCTTGGACTCCACCGTCCCAGCAGCCTTTTCCCACTGAAATGAGCCTTTTTCCCTGTGGCTGCCCTTGTGCTCCGGGCTGGGTGTGGGCTCCTCTCCCTGCAGCCAGCGATGGAGAGGTGGCACAGGAGCTGAAGAGGGCAAAGGCATCAGAAGCCAGGGTGGAACTGAAGCCTGTGTATCTGCTCCACCCCCCAGCAGCAGGGCAGCCCCTTCCCCTTCCCCTTCCCCTTTCCCTTTCCCTTCCCAAACCTTCCCTTCCCTTCCCAAACCTTCCCTTCACTTCCCTTCCCAAACCTTCCCTTCACTTCCCTTCCCAAACCTTCCTCATGCCAGCTCTTGCCTGTACGAGCAGCTCAGAAGGGCTGTGACATTGATTTATTTAACTCTGAAAGAATGGATCACACCCAAACCATGCTTCTGTGGTTGTACCTTTGGTGCCCATTTCCTCTGCCTGTGCTGGATCCTGTCTCACCTCCCACCCTTCAAAAAGCTCTTCCTTCCCAACCTCTGCCTCCCCTCCCCTGGAGCTCACAGCCCTTGGGGACAGAAGGGACAGTGCTTTCCCCCATTGTTTTGGACAGTGAGGAAACCCAACTCCATGGAGTCAGGTAAGGGCAGAGAATAAATAGCTTAACCTTTGGAGTTTTAAACAGGTTTGTGTGTTCTTCAAAGCTAGGAGGCAGTGTGAGAGCTGAGCTTTCCTCAGTCCCATGTGACAAAGGAAAAAAGGAGATCTCAACCCTCTCTTTGGACTCCAGCAGGGAATGCTCCTCACTACCCTACTGAAGTGAGGGCTGGGAAACCTGCAGAGTTGAAGCATACAGTGAACACAATGGATTTTATTCAGATTTATTTAAGCAGCTCCAGGCTGAGTAATAAACACACAACTGCTGTATAAAAAAAAAAAAAAGAAAAAGAAAAGCAAAGAACCAGCCCGTGGGCAAAGTACTGTCACGTGTTCAGACATTCCAGGCAACTGCCTCTGGTGCTGCCTGTGCTCTGAGGCCAGAGTGGCCAGTCAGGAGAGTCCTTTGTCCTCTCTAGTAAATATCACTAAAAAACCAAACTATCCCTCTAGTTCCTCTCTGAGATCACACAAATTAGAGAAGGAGAAAACCTGGAGGGCTTTTGCTGTCTCCAGGGACAGCACAGGCTGCCAGCCCAAGGAGACCCCTCTGTGCTTGTCCCCTCCCTGGGCTGACCAAGGGGGATGGATTTGCAGGAGCAGGTCAAAGCCAAAGCTGTGTTGCCCCCAGCCCTGCTGGTGCTGGTGGGATCCATCAGCTCACAGACTTGCTTTTCCATCTGCATCCTCAGTCAAGTGAGACATAACAAAGTGTGAACTGTGGTGCAGAGCATTGTGAGACCAGTGCACAGCAAACCCAACACCACTCAGGCCTCGGATCCCACAGAGAGTCCTGCTGATTTCCCTCAACGCCCAGGAATTTTCTACAGGTGTCACAGGATATTTTATTACATTAATAAGTTCATTTGGGTAGTACAGCTCTTGCAAGGAGAAAATAAAAACCCTGCAGGGCCTGTGATTCACTGGCATCGCTTCTGCCAAAAGCCTTTAGAAAGGTTTCACTCCAGTTGCAAATGCTGAAAGCCAATCTCTGTGTTGCAGGAAAGCAATGGCATGAAAGGGACACCAGGGAATAATTAGAAGCAGAGAAACCCTGTGTTTATACATAGACGGGGCTTGTCTTATAAATGCAATTACCCACCACTCCGGGACTAAACCCCAGCTATAATCTTGTGCTGGCACCAGCTCCCAGCCCTGGCGTCCCACAAGACATTTGGGTGCCACTGGCAGATTACCCGTGGCACCAGGAGGAGGAGGCCGTGCTAAAAGCAGCCCCGTGGCACCACACGGTCTGTCCCGGCTCCTGCAGACAGGCTGCCTGCGAAAACAACCACTCCAGCAGCTCCCTGGCCCAGGGGCGACACCCAATCCTCACACAGAGCATTCCCCAAAATCTTTGCAGAGGCCCACGCTCGGTGGCAGGGCTAAGATGCCAGGTTAAGAGTCCTGTTATTTATACCAATCTTCTCCCCGCAGCATTTTGGCACCTTCAAGGGACTTTCTCTCTCCTGCAGGGTTTTGGATCCCAAATCACCGGGCTGGAAACGCGTTTCTGAAGCTGATGCTCACACAAGGACAATTCCAGCCCAGATCCATATGCATCTGCCTCTCAGGGTTTGGACAACTCCAGCCCAGATCCACGTGTATCTGCCCCTCCGGGGTTTAACCTCTGTGCGGCACAGAGTCATACGGAGGAGCTCTGGGTCAATCCACTGTTTCCCTCCCAGTGCTCCCCAGTCTCAGGCAGACAGGTACTTCCAGGTGCTGACGAAGGCGGTGGGGATGAGGGAATAGGGCACGGTGGTGACGCTGCTCCAGGTGTCGGAGGAGGGGTCGTAGCAGTCGAGGGTCTTGCAGCGCTGGGCCCCGCAGTAGCCGCCCACCACGTAGAGCCTGTTCCCCGAGGTGACGGCGCGGCAGCTGATGCGCTTGGCGGTGACGTCGCCGAACTTGGACCACTGGCAGGTGTCGGTGTGGAAGCGGTAGGCGGAGCTGGCCGAGAACTCGGTGTCGCCGCCAATGACCATGATGTGGCTGCCCACCACGGCGGCCGCCGTGTAGCGCCAGGGCTGGGGGCAGCTCGTGGGCACCGTCCAGCGGTTCTGGCAGGGGTCGAAGCACTGCACCTTGGGCAGCTTGCTCTGGTTGGCGCTGGTGCCCCCGAAAACGAAGAGCTTCATCTTGGCCCCCACCACGGCGGCGTTGCTCACGCCCTCCCGGAGAGGCGCCACCAGGGACCACTTGTCCAGCTGCGGGTCGTAGTGCTCCACCTGCTTGAGGGACACGGAGGGAGAGGCCGGGAAGGCCCCGCTCATGGCCGTGTGACCCCCCACCACGTAGAGGCAGTGGTCCAGCTCGGCGGAGCCGTGGCCGAACCGCGCCACCAGCATGGGAGCGGCTTTGGCCCACTCGTCATGGAGGGTGTCGTAGACCCAGACGTCCCTGGAAGCGCCGTTCTCGGAGCCCTTGCCCCCGGTGATGTAAACCTTGCAGCCGATGGCGCAGGCGCTGCACTCCTTGCGGGGGCTGGGGATGTCGGCGCGGGGGATGATCTCGCTGCTTTTGTGGTCCAGCACGTAGATCTTGTCGCACATGAAGGTCTGGCCGCCGAGCAGCAGCAGGGCCTGGCTGACCTTGCGGGGCCGGGCGCAGCACCCCGTCACCAGGCCGTCGTTCTGCAGGATCCTCATCTTGCACCGCACGGCGTCGGCCACGATCTCCTCCCCCAGCTTGTGGCTGGTCACCAGCTTCTCACAGGCCACCTGCTCGCGCAGGTAGGACTCGGGCAGCAGGGCGAGGCGCACGGAGCGCAGCAGCTCGGGCAGCACCTCGTGGCGCCGCGGCAGGTCGTAGCGGATCCAACCCATGACGGCCTCGTAGACCAGCGTCTCGTCCTCCACCTCCAGCTCCTCGCTCTCCACCAGCTCCAGCAGCTTGTCCTTGGGCAGCCGGAGGAAATCCTCGCTCTTGCAGAGCGAGGTGAAGTTGGCCAGCGCCATCCTCCAGGACAGCTCCAGCAGCCGCTCGCAGCAGTGGGCGTCGGACAGCAGCAGCATGTTCAGGCAGTTCCCAGGGTAGAGATTCTTCTCCAGGAAGTCGGCCGAAGCGTCCCGAATGTCCTGGAACTGCAGCATGTCCCCGGCCTCCAGCAGGGACTCGGCGTTCTCCTCGTTGATCAGCACCCGGGCCGAGTAGGCGTAGTCCAGCAGCAGCTCCAGCACCTCGGGGTGCAGGGAGTCGTGGAAGTTCACCTCGGCGTCCCTGCTCTCCTTGAGGCCCCCGCTGAACATGGCGTTGAAGTAGCGGCTGCAGGCGGCCAGCACGGCGCGGTGGCAGGGGAAGCTGCGGTTCCCCGCCCGCAGCACCACGTCGGTGAAGAGGCTCTGCTGGCGGAGCAGGTTGAGCTGGGTCAGGAGGCTGTCGGCGTGGCCCGGCTTGTGGAAGAGGTGGATGTTCATGGAGCCGGAGCTCGAGCGGGATTTCCGGTTCTCGTGGCTGCTCACGGACATAGTGCTGAGGCCGCTCTGCGAAGGCAAAACCGGCGAGTCAGCACGGCCAGCCCGGCTCCGGCCGCGGGGGGACATCCCGCAGCGCTCACCGAGCCGGGGCAGCTCCGGGCTCCGCCGGGCGCCGCGTAGGACCGGGGCAAGAGGGCGAGGTGCGCTCCTGGTGCTGCCCGCGCCCAGCCCAGCCCGCACCCGGCTCCGCACCCGGCTCTGAGGTCCCGCACCCGGTCCCGCAGCTGGCTCTGATGTCCCGCTCCCGGCCCCACAGCGGGCTCAGAGGTCCCGCACCGGCCCCACAGAGCCACAGCTGGCTCAGAGGTCCCACACCCAGCTCAGAGGTCCCGCACCCAGCTCAGAGGTCCCGCACCCAGCTCAGGGGTCCTGCACCTGGCTCAAGGGTCCCGCACCGGCCCCGCAGTCCCACAGCTGGCTCAGAGGTCCCGCACCTGGCTCTGAGGCCCCACGCCCGGCTCAGAGGTCCCGCACCCGGCTCAGATGCCCCTCGGATGTCCCTCGGAAGCCGCTCCGCTGTCGCGCTGTGTCCCCGCTCCGCTCCCCTCCCGCTCTGTCCCCGCTCCGTCCCGGCCGCGTGGCCGCCCCGTGCCGGCCCCGCCCCCGCCCGCCCCGCAACCAATCAGCGCCCGCCCCGCAGCCANGCCCCGCAGCCAATCAGCGCCCGCCCCGCAGCCAATCAGCGCCCGCAGCGCCCGCCGCTCGCTCTTTGTGAATGGAAGGTGGCGCCGGCCGCGCGCATGCGCCGCGTTAACCCCTCCCTGCCCATTGATCACCGTCCATTGACCCCTCCCATTCATCCCCCATTGATCGCCCATTCATCCCTCCCATTGATCTTCCCATTGACCCCCATTCATCCCTCCTACTGATCCCCCATTCGTCCCTCCCACTGACCCCTCCCCTTGATCCCTCATTCATTCCTCCATTGATTCCCCATTGATCCCTCCCACTGATCCCCCCCTCCCCGATTCCTTCATTCGCTCCCCGCTTCATCCCTCCCATTGATCCCTCCTTGATCGCCCCATTGATGCTCCCCTTCATCCCTCCCATTGATCCCTCCATTGATCCTCCCCTTCATCCCTCCCACTGATCCCTCCATTGATCCTCCCTTTCATCCCTCCCACTGATGCCCTCATTGATCCCCCACACGTGTCCGTGTCCCCCCGCTCCCAGCCCCGCATGGGGGCCGAGGCAGCCCCAAGGGGCCGGCCCGGCGGATCAGCCGCTCCCGAGCCCGGCGCTGCTGCGCGGACGGAGCCACCTCGCCAATAAAAGGCCATAAACGGGGCAGCCGGGCTGGGATCAGCAGCGCCTGCCCGCGGCCTTTGGAGCCCGCTCTGCTGACAAAGGCAGGACAAACCAGCCCTGCTCAGCAAGTTTTCCTGCGGGGAGCCCACCTTTGAAATTTGGAGCCCAGCTGCTGGCTCGGAAACATGCAGGGATTGCTCCCCCACAAAAGGTGCTGCTGGCCTTTGGCCCCCGCCCTGAGCAGCCCATCACCTGCACCGCCAGGTGCTGGGTGCTTGCCTTGCCGAGGAAAAGTGCTGTCAGCTCTGGCAGGAGCAGGAGCTGAGCTGGGCTGATGGTCACAGGAGAACAGAGGAAACAAAAAAACAACAAAAAAGCAAGTTTTGGGAGGATCAGCTGTGCCCACACAAGGTCTTGTGCTAAAAGGAGTTAGTGCTGCTCTGCACAGGCAGCAACAGCCACCACTGTGTGTCAGCAGGGACCAAAGCCACCCCAAGGCAAAAATATAAACTCCAGAAATTCTGAATTACCCCATTTTGCTTTATCTGTGCATGTTTCAGCTTCATCAACTCTAATTTAAGAATGCTTGATGAGGAAAGGGGTGAAGCAAAGGCACTTGAGCACTTTACAAAAGCAAGGTTTAGAGTTTTGCTAATTTGGCATCAGAGGCTGTGTGTATTTGGTTGGGGGTTTTTTAAGTGTTATAGCTACAGCCTGTCCTATGCTGAGCAGGAAAACAAGTTCTGAACAAATGGTTTCACAAGGTTAAGAATACAAAAAGAATCCGATTTACTATTACAAATACCTAAATTGCAGCAGGAGCAACCACGGTGGGGGACAGGACCAGGCAACAGCCACAGCTGGACCTGGTTCCTCCCTGTTTGGGCACAGGGCTGAGGAAAGCAGAGAAAAACCAAGAGTCTCCTCCAGGTAACCTCTGCTCACACTGAGTTGTACCAAACCCTGAAAATCTGGCACCAAGTTCCCAGCACCACCAGAAAGGGACACTGCAGGGTGAAGGTCCAGACAAACAGCAAGGACAGGGCAAAGGATAAAGAGTATCCAGACCTCCCTCTGCCCTTTGAACACAGGCAGGACACAGTTTGTCGTGTCCACCCCAGAAACAACAACTAAACCAAGGTCAAACCTCCTGCAATGGTGCAGGGACACGAGCACCAGGCAGACCAAGCAGAACTGTTTGCAGAGGTTGCATTTCCATGGCAGTCACTCGGGGGCTCGGATTTGTTTTGGGAGAGGGAAGGCTGGTAACCCACGGGGAGCTGCAACTCACACAGCACTCGTGTTTTCTGTCACTTGGGCACTGCCTGGAGCTTTCCAGAACCTGCTGAACTTTTCTCTGCTCTCAGGAGCAATGATCACTCAAGGCCACCTCTGAAGCTGCCCAGAATTGTACTGGCAACGCCCAGAACTGTAACTGCAAAGCCCATCTCGGCATTCGTTTGATTGTTCCTATGAAAGGTGATTAATAAATGTCCTGGGTATTTTTTCTTTTAAAAAAAAAGGTCCGTTGGCAGCTGCCGGAGCCTGGTGGAAGAGCTCCACCCGGTGGCATCCCACGAAGGCACAGCTGGAGCCTCTGCTCTGGGAAGTCTCAACATCCACCATTTTCCCTTACATGAGCAAGGCAGACTAGCAGGAATCTTCTTCCAGTTGCTGTTTCTTTCCCCTTCGGCCTCTAAGGAAACACAGCTCTCACAAACAGCAGAACTGCTCACTCCTCTTTGAGCTCTGGGTATCAGCTTTGGGCTCAAGCCCCAAAAATATCCCACAGAGAAACTCCCAGGACTGGAGGATGAACTTGCAGGATTTGTCCTTTAGGAGTTTTGTGTGACAGAACCACGGCAGTTCTTCCACCTAACACTGACTTTGTGCTCTTTTAAGTGACAGAGAACACTGGAAGGCTGCATTCATCTTTTAGGACAGGGGAAGGAAGGATGGAAGCCACTTTTTCCTCCTCAATTTTACCAACCGGAGATTGATTTTCAGCTGATTCACCAGAAAGATTTCTCTGATGAAGACTGATAAAAATTGTCAACTGCAAACAATCCTCTCTGCAACAGACATCTTGATTCCAGTCCCAATCATGGGATGTGTGGAATTACAATCAACACCCAGCAAAGTTAAAAAAAACCCTGCCCCGGTAAAGGCACTTTAACCATGTGGAAATTGGGCTCCTGAAGCTCAATTATTTAAACAGCTTCAGAATTTCCTCCTCTGGATGCCTGGTAGATTCCAATCAGGGAGGAGATGGTTCCCAGGAGCCCTACTAACCATGGGGGGAACCTTCCAGCCCACAGGAATCCTGGAGGCATCCAGTGGATGGCATTGCAGAGATCTGCTGTGCTCGTGAGGATGCTCAGAACCTCAGCCTTCACCTGGGCTCTCAACTGCTGCTGCCTCCGAGGGGAAGATGAGCTGCTGGAAGCAAAGAAATATTAGTGATAGCCCAGAATGTCAAAATAACAGTGATGGCTACAAATGGGAACTGGGGTTTGGGGTTAAATTACAAATGGGAACTGGTATATGGGGATAAATTACAAGAGAGCTGGAGAGGGACTTTGGGCAAGGGAGAATGGCTTTAAGCTGAAGGAAGGCAGGTTTAAGTGGGATATTTGGAATAAATCCTTCCCTGCGAAGGTGGGCAGGCCCTGGCACAGGGTGCCCAGAGAAGCTGTGGCTGCCCCATCCCTGGAAGTGTCCCAGGCCAGGTTGGAGCAACCTGGGCTGGTTGGAAGGTGTCCCTGCCCATGGCAGGGGGTGGCACTGGATGGGCTTTGAGGTCCTTCCCAACCCAAACCATGATTAGCTGTATAGCCAGGGAGGGAAATCTTACCACTTGTGCTGCCTCAGCTTTCTTCTTAACTGGCCCAAGACCCTCAGGGACCTGGAAACAACAGAGTTATTCCTCCTAGAGCATCAAACAGGAGGGTTTTTCCCCTCTTCCACGAGGAAGAGTACCTCCTGCAGCCAGAGGGGACCCCTTCGTTTCATCCCGACGGGCGGGCCCAGGGCTCACTCCCCGCCCCTGCCCTTCCCAGCGGGCCGTACCGCAGGATATCCAGGAGCAGGGCACAGCCCCACAGCGCCGTGCTCAGCGTCCACCACTTGTGGGAGCCGGCGCGGACGATCCCGACATCAGCGGCCCACGCCAGGTGCTCGCAGGGGTAGTAGAGCTGGTTGGCCACGTTGCCGAGCACGCTGAGCCCCCGCACCAGCACATCCTCGTCCTGCGGGGGGGATCAGCACAGGGGACACGCCTGGGGGGGCTGCGGGTGACCCCCGGTACTGGGTTGGGGTAGCGGGGGGGTTACTGGGGGGGTTACTTCTGTGAGAAGCTGCCAGAAGCTTCCCCCGCGTCTGGCGGAGCCCTGGTGGGATTGTGGCCCCGCGGGGGAGCCACGCTGGAGCAGCTCCTTCCTGAAGGACTGACCCCATGGAGAGGTGGCCAGGGGACAGCAGTCTGTGAGGAGCTGCTGCCCGTGGGCTGCGCTGGCACTGCAGAGGTTGGTGAAGGACTGTCTGCCGTGGCAGGGACCCCACGGGGAGCAGGGGGCTGACTGCGACCCCCAATCCCACCTCCCTGCACGGCTGGGGGGGAGGAGGTGGAACTTGGAAGGAAGGAAGTGNTGCCTCCGAGGGGAAGATGAGCTGCTGGAAGCAAAGAAATATTAGTGATAGCCCAGAATGTCAAAATAACAGTGATGGCTACAAATGGGAACTGGGGTTTGGGGTTAAATTACAAATGGGAACTGGTATATGGGGATAAATTACAAGAGAGCTGGAGAGGGACTTTGGGCAAGGGAGAATGGCTTTAAGCTGAAGGAAGGCAGGTTTAAGTGGGATATTTGGAATAAATCCTTCCCTGCGAAGGTGGGCAGGCCCTGGCACAGGGTGCCCAGAGAAGCTGTGGCTGCCCCATCCCTGGAAGTGTCCCAGGCCAGGTTGGAGCAACCTGGGCTGGTTGGAAGGTGTCCCTGCCCATGGCAGGGGGTGGCACTGGATGGGCTTTGAGGTCCTTCCCAACCCAAACCATGATTAGCTGTATAGCCAGGGAGGGAAATCTTACCACTTGTGCTGCCTCAGCTTTCTTCTTAACTGGCCCAAGACCCTCAGGGACCTGGAAACAACAGAGTTATTCCTCCTAGAGCATCAAACAGGAGGGTTTTTCCCCTCTTCCACGAGGAAGAGTACCTCCTGCAGCCAGAGGGGACCCCTTCGTTTCATCCCGACGGGCGGGCCCAGGGCTCACTCCCCGCCCCTGCCCTTCCCAGCGGGCCGTACCGCAGGATATCCAGGAGCAGGGCACAGCCCCACAGCGCCGTGCTCAGCGTCCACCACTTGTGGGAGCCGGCGCGGACGATCCCGACATCAGCGGCCCACGCCAGGTGCTCGCAGGGGTAGTAGAGCTGGTTGGCCACGTTGCCGAGCACGCTGAGCCCCCGCACCAGCACATCCTCGTCCTGCGGGGGGGATCAGCACAGGGGACACGCCTGGGGGGGCTGCGGGTGACCCCCGGTACTGGGTTGGGGTAGCGGGGGGGTTACTGGGGGGGTTACTTCTGTGAGAAGCTGCCAGAAGCTTCCCCCGCGTCTGGCGGAGCCCTGGTGGGATTGTGGCCCCGCGGGGGAGCCACGCTGGAGCAGCTCCTTCCTGAAGGACTGACCCCATGGAGAGGTGGCCAGGGGACAGCAGTCTGTGAGGAGCTGCTGCCCGTGGGCTGCGCTGGCACTGCAGAGGTTGGTGAAGGACTGTCTGCCGTGGCAGGGACCCCACGGGGAGCAGGGGGCTGACTGCGACCCCCAATCCCACCTCCCTGCACGGCTGGGGGGGAGGAGGGGGAACTTGGAAGGAAGGAAGGGTGGGGGGGGAGTGTCTTTAAGATCATTTTACTTCTCACTCTTTTGCTCCGATCTCATCAGTAATAAACTTAATTAATATGCCCACTTTGAGTCTGTTTTGCCCGGGATGGTGATTAATAAATGACCTCTCNGGGGGGGAAGTGTCTTTAAGATCATTTTACTTCTCACTCTTTTGCTCCGATCTCATCAGTAATAAACTTAATTAATATGCCCACTTTGAGTCTGTTTTGCCCGGGATGGTGATTAATAAATGACCTCTCCCAGCTGTTAACTCACCAATCCTTTGCCGCTTTTATTCTCCTCTCTGTCCAGTTGCAGAAAGGAGGGAGGGCAGGTTTAGTGGGTCCCAGACATCCAGCCACGGTCAATCCACCGGCCCCCAGCCCCTGCTCACCTGGGGGCCCAGCCCCTGCTCACCTGGGGCCATCCTGTGCCCACCTGGGGCCCATCTCCTGCTCACCTGGGAGCCCAGACCCCACTCACCTGGACACCCATTCCCTGCTCACCTGGACACCCATTCCCTGCTCACCTGGGGGCCCATTCCCTGCTCACCTGGGGGCCCATTCCCTGCTCACCTGGACGCCCATTCCCTGCTCACCTGGGGGCCCAGCCCGTAGCCACAGCTGTGCTGGAGCATGGCCAGATCATCGAAGAGGCGCAGGACGGTGCGGCAGGAGCTGAGCTGGGCAGAGGCTGCCAGGAGCCCCCCGGGCAGCCCCCCGGGTCCGGGCAGAGCTCCCCCCGCCAGCTGGCAGCCGTAGGACAGCGCTCGGACCTGCGGGGGCACGGCCCGGTGAGAACCCGGGCCCGGTGGGGTCAGATCCCCTCCCTGCCCTCACTCCCGGTGCCGGCCCCGGTGTGTCAGACCCCCCTCCCTCCCAGCCCTCACTCACGGCCCGGTGNTCCCCTTCCTCACGGTGGCTCCGGAACCCACCCCGCTCAGCCCTTTGCTGACCCCCCCAGTGTCCCAGGCTGCCCAGATGGCCGCGTGGAGTCTCCCTCGCTGGAATCACAGTCACAGAATCAGCCGGGTTGGAAAAGCCCTCTGAGACCATCGAGTCCAGCCTGTGACCCAACACCACCTTGTCACCCAGCCCATGGCTCCAAGTGCCACATCCAGGCTCTTCTCCAACCCCTCCAGGGACGNTCAGACCCCCCTCCCTCCCAGCCCTCACTCACGGCCCGGTCCCGGCCCCGGTGTGTTTCCAGCGCAGCCCCGAGCCCGCGGAGCGCGGCCGCCGCCATGGCAACGCTTCCGGGTTGTGACGTCACGGGAGCGCGGGGCACGCCGGGAAGGAGGCGGTGCAGCCGTCGCCATGGCAACGCGGCCTGGCCTGGATTGTCCGGCCTGGNCGAGTCCAGCCTGTGACCCAACACCACCTTGTCACCCAGCCCATGGCTCCAAGTGCCACATCCAGGCTCTTCTCCAACCCCTCCAGGGACGGCGACTCCACCACCTCCCTGGGCAGCCCATTCCGAGGTCTGATCACCTTGTAAAGAACTTCTTCCTGACCTCCAACCTAAACCTCCCCGGCACAGCTCAAGACTGTGCCTGCTTGTCCTATTGCTGGTTGCCTGGGAGCAGAGCCCGATCCCCAGATATTCCAGACCCCTCTGGCCACAGGCAGTGCTGTGGGATGAGCAGGGAGGGGGCCCTTCCAGCCTGACCCCTGCCTTTCCCTCAGAAGGGTAAATAGAGTGTTTTTAGGATTAACCCCTTCCCTCTCCCTGCCTGGCAGCTTGGCTGGCTGTGTTCCCGCTGAGGGGATGGACAGCCCTGTTCCCACACAGGGTGAGGGTTGGAGTCCACCTGCAAAGCCAAGTGAACAGGTAACAATGTGATTTTAGGGAGGACCAAGACACAGTTCCCATGTGGAATTCTGTCCCAAAAGGGGATGGGATCTGTGCAAGTGAAAACCAGGAGTGTGGAAAGGCAGAGAGGGGAAACAAAGGGATTGTGCTCTAAGTGGCTGTTCTGTAGCTTCAGCATGTTAAATTTGGAGGTCCCAGGAGCAGAAATGGCCCTGGACAAGAGGACAACAGGTATCAGCAGGAGAACCTGAACTGCCCTTTCCACTGAACAAGGAGATTTATCAAACAAAGCTCCTATTTGACCTCTTGCAGAGACAGTGACAGGAAATGTGCCACCTCCCAGATCCACCACACGATCATGTGGACATGGGTGCAGCAGATTATCCACCTCGAGATCAAGAGTTCTTCCCAGTGCACAGTGAGGAAGGGTAAGGCTGTGGCACAGAGTGGCACTCCCACCCCCCCAGATGACATCCCACCAGCCACTTCTCAGCCTGGGCCAGCCCCAAGTGTTCGTGGCCACCAGGCAGCACGTTTGGCATGTGCAGGTGACATGAGTGATTTCTGGGATGGGAACCAGTGGCTTGATCTTTCTGCCTCTCTACGTTTGTTTTTAGAAGTTGTTTTGTGTTTATTTTTGGGAGGAAGGAGAGGATTTTGATCTAAAGCTGCGCTTATGCAACCTCAGGAAGGGATGTGGTTAGAGCTGGTCTTGGAAGGCATTAAGAAAATCCTCCTCTGATGCTGCCTCCTGTTTCTCATGGCCAGCGAGAGAGAGGTCCCCTCATCCCCTGGATCTGTTCTTAAGCCATTTGATTTACGAGATGTGGAACAGATCACAGCTGAATTGATCTTTTCCTTGGCCCCAGCCTGCTGGAGCAGCTCCACGGCTGCCATATGGAGCGATGTTCCCATAACTGCCACGTGAGTTTCTTCATTTGCCTCCTCACCCCGAGAGTTGTTTTCTGTCTGGGCGAAGGTTTTGAGCAAACTGCTGACGGCAGAGCCGGCCTTTTCCTCTCTCTCCTCAGTGGAAATGCACGTGGATCTGTGCCTGCAAAGCCTTCCTCTGCTGCCTCTTTTTTTACTGCCTTGGGTTTAATTTTTATTTCAATTCCATCTGTCAGCAGATGAAAGTTCTGTCACAACCACGCAAACCGTGCCGGTCCCACACAGGCAGCAGAAACAGCAACTCCCCAAGATGTGCTACAGCAGGTCCAGCCTTAATAGGCTTGGATTAAATACAGGGTGGCTTGGGAAAGCAGGTTTATACCCAGCAAAGCTGCAGCCTCCCCTTGACATCATCGGTTCTGAGATGGGACAGCAAATCCTGTCTGCTCCTGCCTCAGGTGAATGTTCTGTGGGAGCAGAGGCGTAGATGAGAAATATCTTGGAGGGAAAGGAAGGACAGGCAACCAAATCCCTAAGCCAAGGAATGCTGGAGGGAAGTAGAAGTTGATTGTGGTTCCCCACAAAAGGTCAGAGGAGGAAGACTGGCCTGGCTGGAGGTGTCCACCCATGGTAAACATCTCTGCACCACTAAGCAGAGGCAGAGGGTGCTGCAGCCTCCCTGGTGGGGTGATCCTTCAGGGCTCAGATGTTGGAGCTGCCAGGTTCCATGGTGTCACCTGCTCCTTTCTCACTCCATCCCAATGTGCTGGAAGCTGTTTCCTCTCCTCAGAAGAAACACTCCCACCTGGGGCTGCCCAGGAGGGCACAGGACCTCTGCAGGACTGAGTTCACACCCATGTCCAGAGGCCCAGCTGAAATCCAAAAGGCAAAATCCCAAGGGGAGCTGTGTCCCCATGGGGACCCTGGAAAGGCCCTGTCCCCAGAGGAAGGTGATGTTATTCCTTCTCCATCAGCCAGACCCTGTGAGCTGCCTACACGGCGTGGGATCTCCGAGCCTTCCTTGTGCTCTGCTCTTGGCCCCATCTGCGTGTTGTTGGAGGGAACATCTATTTCTCAGATTGAATGAGGACACAAGGAGGTGTTGTGACAGCAAGAATAAACACTGGGAGATTAGCCGAAAGCCGTGGGTGACACATCCCTCTGGATTGCAGGACCCAGTGGGTGACACATCCCTGGGGATTGCAGGACCCACAGAGGCCTTTGGGCAGGTGCTGGGGCGGGAGGAAGCAGGTGGGGAAGGGGGAAGCACAGAGGGAGGGCAAGGCACCAGAAACAGAGTGAGGAGCACTGTCAGGGCTGTGTGGGGGCTGGAATCTGTTTGGATTTTGGTGTCAAGGCCTGGAACCAAAGGTCAGTGAACAGTAGGGCAGCTCTGCCCAGCTTGTGATGAGTGGGCTGTTTTCCCTGTTTTCCTAGAGGTGAGCTGTGTGCTCTTGTTGAGTTGGTCGCTCACGTGGGCTTCCCAAGTGCTGAGCCTGCACTAACTCTGCTTGGGATCGAGGTGTGTTCCAGGGGGGCCAGTGGGGGCTGGTCAGCCCCCTCCCTTGGGGGGTGCTCAGTGAGCAGGGCCAGCTGCTGCCTTGGCACAGATGCCACTTCACAAGCTCTTCTCGGATGGGTTTGATTCCCCGTGAGCCAACCCTGAAGCCTTTGAGTCCAGGCTACCGAGCTATTCCCAGCTGTGTGTGTGTGAGCAGTGCCTGGGCCCAGGAGCCCTCGTGCTTTCCTCTGGGGATTTGACTCTTTGTCTCTTGGGAATGGGAGAGTCTTTGCTCCATGAGTACTTCAAAGCAGCTGCATGCTTGCAAATGCACACAGGCACCTCTCATCAGTCCCTCACGCCTGTGAACACCTGGATTCAAACACCTCAGTTGCATCATTTGGTGGAGTAACAGGGTCTTGCATGTGCTGCAGGTCTGCCCCATTACTTTGGTGTGACCCTGAGGTGCCACTGCCACCTGTGCTGGCGCAGGAACAGCCACAGTTCACTGGGGATAAGTGCTGGGATCGCCCCTCGGTGGCACCAGCTGGGAGAGCTGTTGCTGGGAATCACTGTGGTTACCCACATTCGTTTTTCATGTGGATTTTAATGCAACTTCAGACACGGAAAGTAAAACTGGCTTTTGAGGGGGGAGTGTCTTTGCTTTCTAAGCTCCTCTCCCAGCCCTCCCAGCAGTGCCTGAGCCGGGAAGGCCAAACAGGCTTTCTCTGATTGCCCAGCCATGTGAAATCTGCCAGCAGGGCTGGTGGTACACAACTCCCCTCCCTGCCGCCGACGGAGCCACCGGCACGTCCCGGTGTCACGTCGGCAGCGCCTGTGACTCAGAGATAAGGGTGAAGTCACGTTATTTCTCGATCGCTTTAAAAACACGTCCCTCGTCCCCGTCCCAGGCGCGGCACCAGCCCCACGCACATGAGGTCAACGCTAAAGCACCGGCTGCTGCCAAACAGGGGCTCAGTCCAGCCCTCCCGGGGAAGGCCTGCGGGGTGGGGCCACTTAGGAGAAATCAGTGGATTTTGGTGTAGCCCCTCTGCTCTTCCTCCTCTCCCTGGAAGGCTCCAGCCCTCCTGGAGCTGCTGGGGGAGCTGGGCCCACGGCGATGCAGCTCCCGGGGCGCGTGCAGAGCTTGGTGGTGAACCTGGAGGGCAGCCCAGCCCACGGGAGCGGGGGGCTGCTGCGTGGCCGGGTGCGGCTGGAGCTGCGGGCAGCGCTGCGGGTGCGGGCGCTGGAGGTGAGCGCGCACGGCCGCGCCGCCGTGCACTGGCTCGAGAGCCGCAGCGTCGGCCTCAACGTCGTCTACAGGGACTACTCGGCCTTCCAGACCTTCCTGTGCCGCCGCTGCCAGCTCATCCCGGGTAAGGATGGGGCGTGGGATGGGGCTCTGCGCCACGGCCTTGGGTTGGGACCCCGCCGTGGGCTGCGGCGTCTGCTCCTGGTGAGCCGCTGCCCCGCTGGGTGTTGCCAACCCACGCGAGGTTGTTTGTCGCTCTTGGACACCCTCCTCGCGCCCTGGCCGAGGGTTTCTTTGCCGGTGGTTTCTAGGAGGCTGCCGGGGTGAACTCAGCATGAAGGGTTTGTGGCTTTTGTCGTGTTTGCGCAGGGAAGTGCAAACACAAGTGTTTGTTGGCAAGTGTGGAAAGAGCACTTAGTAGTTCGGTCAGTGTTTGTTTTCACCTTTCCGATGCCGGGACCGCGTGCCCGGCTGGCACGTTGCTTGGATCCGCTGCAAGGGGACAAGCCACTTGAGTTCTTTGTGTGGTTGGGATGAAATGTTCCAGAGCCGAGGGATATGGGACATCTCAGCTGTCCATCCGCTCATTAACTCTGGCTTTTCTTAGGAACATGCATGTCTTTTATCCTCCCCTCCAATGGCAGTGTCACAGCCATGGCTCTGCAGCTTCTCCTCCCCCTTTCCCTGCTTCTGATGGCCTTGTTGTTGCCTGTGACCCAGTTGCCCGGCCCTGGAGATGGTTGTAGCACTTATGCTGAGGGCATTGAATTGTGTCAGTGGTCAAGTGCAACCCAGAAAGTGGTGCCAGCCCAATGTGGCAAATATAGAGGTTGCAGGATTAAACTGGAGGGATAGAAGGAGGATGTGAGCTGCCTTCCTGGGGATGATCCTGTCTCTGGCCTGCACTGGGGGCTCATATTCTTTATTTCTGGATGGCTGTGCCCTGCCATCTGCTCCAAACACCTGCAGTACTCTGGAGGTTCTGTCTTTTGGCAGAGGCTCTTCTGTGCTCTGCCTGAGGATGGCTCTTGGCAGCTGCAGCTCTGGAAAGGGTCCTGATTACAATCAGGGCCATGGGAGAAGCCCCTGCCCTGGGCTTGAGCAGCGAGGGTCCTGAGCACTGGATCACTCAGTGCTTGGCCGGTGTCCCATCAGCTGAGAGGTGGCAGGGTGAGTTTTGTTCCCCATTATCACTGAATGTCTGTAGGGGAGCCAGGAGTTGCTGTGAGCGCGTTTGGATTCTGCTGCCGGGGTTGTGTGTGATGGGAGCCCCTGGAACCATCTGGAGAAGGGCACTTGGCCAAGGGCTGCAGGAATTACATGAGCTGTTCAGCCTTGCCAGCACCCTGGACACCTGTAGCTCGGAGCTGATGGTTCCTGGCCCTCACCTACTGCACTGGGAGTGTTGAGCTGGGCTGCCTAGGGGGGTAGAGAGCCTCGACAGAACTTGGGGGATGGGATTTTATTGTCTCTGTCCATACCTGGATTCCTTTTGTGCTTTGTGAGAGGGACACGGGACATGTGAGCACTGGAGCATGTTAAGGGAGTGAAGGCTGTGGGCTGCAGAGGGGGGCTGTCCTGTAGCCAAATCTGCCTCCTTCAGATCCTGCTGGGTCCTGCTCTGTCCCCAACATTTCTGGTGTCAGCTGGTGAGAAACGTGCCATCATCCAACAGCCCCTGTGACTGCTCCCTTCTTGGTGCTTCTGGATGAGATCAACTGTGTCTGCGTGGTGTTCAAAAAAATGCAGGTTTTGTCATGGTAACAAGGCACTGCAGAGGAGGGAAGCCGGGCACAGATAAGCGCCCTCCCTTCTGCTCTCCCCTCAGCTGAGTTTATCTGCAGTTTCCTGGCAGGGTGGTGAGTGCTGGCACCAGGGTGCTGCGCTGAGAGACAAGAAAAAAGGTGCAAGAAGGATGTTCAGGCAGGGCCTTTAAATGTATATTGTGTAATCATCTGAGATAGGGAGCAGGAAGGGAGGAAAAGATAGGGCGTTAATTGGTAAAGGAAGCACAAGGACAGCCCCGGACTTCTGTGCATCAGGTGATGTGAGGGCACTCAAGGAAACATAAAGGATTGGTGTGCAGTGATCTTTCCTGTCCAAGGATCCTGCAGTACTTCCCAAAGGTGTAGTTCCTGCCCCAGGGAGGGACAAACATCCAGAAGCCATTCTATTTTCACGGAGACCTCCGGGAGAGTTATGGCATCAGGGCTCTTGTTCCACTGCGGGGTGGCCTTTGATCAGCACCTTAATCCTCGCCCAGATGCAACACTCGCAAACCTGTCAGGGACAGAACGCGTTCCTCAATCTGGGAGTGTGTGCTTGTGCAAGGCTCTCTGTTGTCCCATCTCATCCCCATATTGGGTCAGGGTAGAACTGCTGACTTTCCTATTTACCTGCTGCATTCCCCTCTCTCTGGTTTGCCAGGGCCCTTCATGTGGCTCCAGGGTCAGTGGGGAAAAGCCACCAGGTCCCAGCAGCAAGTCAGGGAAGGAGAAGCCCCCTCTGAGCCGGCCAGGGTGCCAAGTCCTCCTGGGACCAGCTCCAGCCTGGCCAGACTCTAGATGGGGCTGAAGAGTTGGAGATCATCCCTGCACCCAGCCTGGCCTGGGTTTTCCTTGGGTTTGGGCACCCAGGAGCAATCGTGGTCCCACAGCCCCTGCACCTGGACATGGTGGGCAAGAGGGGAGACCGTCTCCTGGCACGGGGGTCCCAGAGGGGTCAGAGAGGGCTGCCCACCCCATGTGGAGGCAGCTGGGGCAGCCTGGGCATCGCGTGCGGCTGACACGGGAGGGAGGTTTGCAGGGATTCACATCCCGTGGGCGAAGGCTGAGTCACGGGCCGAGGGGTGTGTGCTGACAGGCGGGAGGGGGAAGGAGGATGCCAGGGAAGGAGAGGGGCCCAGCCAAGGCTCCAGCCCCTCTCAAGAGCCCCCCCCACCTCTAATGCCACCGTGGGGACACCAGGCTCCTTCCCAGAGCCAGTGTCACCGAGTGTCACCAGTTGACTTGTGCTGTGACGTGCCTTCCTTCCTTCTTTCCCTCGCCCTTTACAGAGTTTGCTGTGATTCATGTTTGCTTGTGGCAGCAAATGGTCGTGCACATAAAACAAACCATGGTCCACTTCCCCTGGGGAGGGAGACAGACAATTCCAGCTTGGCTTTGGAGGCAGCTAAAGCTGTGCCAGGCATCAGCCCAGCTCATTTTTAGTGGCTGAGATCAACCCAGTTGAGCACAGCAGGTCCTGCCCAGCATGACTGGGAGCAGTTCAAAAATCCCCAAAACTTCAGCAGCCAAATGCTGAGTAACATTTTTAAGGCCTGTTTTGTCTTATCCCCTGCCCGTGCCCGGGGTGCAGAGCTCTGGTGCTCTGCAAATATGACAATCATCATTAAAGTGGAAGCTTCTATAGCTGCATTAACCCTTTTGGAGGGCAGAGACTCCCTTCTCCTTCCTTTTACAACGTCTCAGGGTGCCAACAGTGCTGATGTCCACCCTGAGATTCACCAGATCTCAATTTCCAAGCTGTCACCCCATCTGAGCACCAGCAACCGCGGATGCTGCTGGCAGAGCGAGTCCCTGTGCCCGTTCCTGCCCACGCAGGTGGCATTTGTCACTGGGTTTTGGAGCAGCACCACCCCAATCCCATCAGGAGCTGGTGGAAAACCAGCGCTCGCCTGGTTAACAGGCGCAGGGAAGCAGATTGCTCACCCTGTCGTTGCACAAGCTGAACCCGGGCCAGTTCTGGATTTCTCAGAACTAAGCGAAGCCGTGTCCCAGACATCCCTGCGTCGCCAGTTGGCCCGGCCGTGCCGTGCGAGGAGCCCAGATCCAGTTGTAGCCTGTTCCGAGCCCTGGGAATGGCTCTCGGGAAAGGAAGGATGTGGGTCGATGTGGGCACTGGGGGCTGCTGCTCCCAGTGAGGAATCCCCAGCTGTGACCTTGGGAACGGGGATTCGGGATGGAGATGGGGTGGAATGTCACGATGGGAGCTGGAGGGGCAGTTTGAGGGACAAAGATGGGGATTTTGGAGGTCAAGAATAGGAGCTGAACGGGAGTTTCGGGGGGGCAAGGCAGGAGCTGGAAGTTTTGGGGGGAAGGATCCACGCT
>VWZF01002813.1:362237-385869 GCA_013396755.1 Sclerurus mexicanus
CCCCGGTACGGCACCCTCAGGTACGGCATCCCCTTCCCCAGGTACAGCATCCCCTTCCCCCAGGTATGGCACCCCCAGGTACGGCATCCCCTCCCTCAGTACGGCACCCCCAGGTACGGCATCCCCTTTCCCCCGGTACGGCATCCCCTTCTCCCGGTATGGTACCCCCAGGTACGGCATCCCCTTCTCCCGGTATGGTACCCCCTTCCCCCGGTACAGCATTCCCTTTCCCAGGTATGGCATCCCCTCCCCTGGTATGGCACCCCCAGGTATGGCACTCCATTTCTCCGGGTACAGCACCCAGGGATGTGCACCCCCACTCGAGGGGGAGAGTGGGGATGTGGGGGGCACCGGAGACCCCAGGAAGTGAAACAATGGGTGTGTGGGGCAGCCTGGGGTACCCCTGGTGTTGGGTGCTCCAGACACCCCAGCCAGCTGAAATCTGGGTGCCAGGGGCAGCCCAGCTGGTGGGTGTGTGACACCCCAAAACTGCAGAAATCTGGGTGCCAGGGGCAGCCCAGCTGGTGGGTGTGTGACACCCCAAAACTGCAGAAATCTGGGTGCCAGGGGCAGCCCAGCTGGTGGGTGTGTGACACCCCAAAACTGCAGAAATCTGGGTGCCAGGGGCAGCCCAGCTGGTGGGTGTGTGACACCCCAACCAGCTGAAATCTGGGTGCATGGCACCCAACAAGGTGAAATCTGGGTGCTTGGGGTGCCTTAGGGTGTGGGCACTCTGCAGACTGGGTGTTTAGGTCTCTGCAGACACCTCACATTCAGAGCTCACCCTGGGGGGCATGGCTGGACCCTGCTGCTGTGCAGTGTACCCCGGTTAGGGACTGCCCCCCACGAGACTCCCCCTTTCCTTTGAGCTCTGCCTGGCAGGGCAGGGAAGCAGCACTGGAAAACTCCTGTGGAGGTTCAGGAGCTTGTTTTGTGTGAGGGGTTGGACTAGATGATCCCCAGAGGTCCTCTCCAACCCCAGGGTGCAAACCCTTGTAAGGCATGGGCGGCTTGGCTGGCTACTCTTCCTCCTGGAACTTCTCCTGGCTTGGCTGGGCATCTCTGGAGCAGAGCCCACCTGGGGAAGCTGCCCGGCTCTCTAGGGAGGTGCTCCTGGGTCATGCGTGTCTGGAGGCACATGGAAAGCAGACAGTGCCCAACTCTCGTGTCACAGCTGCTGCAGTTTAACCCTGGCAGAGACACCGCTGTGCCCTCGTGCTGCTCCTTTGCCGGGCGCTGCCCATCTCTGCCACCGATTCACCCAGTTCTGCAGGAGGGAGTGTAATCCTCTTCCATCTGTTTTGCCCACAGACAATGGTGAAGCCACCGTCCTGCAGGCAGGGAGGCACGAGTTCCCCTTCACCTTCCAGCTCCCCGAGTAAGTGGACTTTTTTTGGGGTGACAGGGCATCTTGAAAATGAGGTTCTTTGAGGGAAACCGTTCTGAGGTGGCTGGTTGCTCATCTGCAGGACTCTGGTCACCTCCTTCGAGGGGAAGCACGGCAGCGTGCGCTACTGGGTGAAAGCCAAGCTGCACAGACCCTGGGCAACAGTGAAGAAAGCAAAGAAGGAGTTCACTGTGATTGAACCCATCGACATCAACACGCCCACGCTGCTGGTGAGTTCCCCCCGGCCCAGCCCCGGGGCTCCAGCATCCAAACCTTACCTGGGTAACCCATGTCTGCCTAGGCCTGATTTCCAGGGGGAATATTTACCCCCTCCCCGCAGTTATGCCCTGCAGTATTACCTGGGCTGGGCAGAGGTCAGCTATGCCTCTTTGTTTTTGGAAACTTGAATGCGTTGCAACAGCATCTTGCATCAGATACCTGAGAAGTTGCTGATGCTCCCCAGCAGGTTCTTGGTGCCAGGAAGGTGATTGCTTTGAGTTTCAGCCTTACTTACTAAACAGCTTAAATATTTCCTTTTCTCCAGGCTCCCCAGGCAGGTGCTAAGGAGAAACTTGCTCGTGCCTGGTACTGCAACCGTGGCCAGGTGTCTGTGACTGCCAAGATTGACCGAAAAGGCTACACCCCAGGTGAGATGAGGGGCTGGTGCCCTTGAACGTCGAGTAGACCCCAGGGAAGGGGATTTGGGCTCACTGTGAGCCGGGTTCTTCCGTGGCACGAAATCAGTCAGAGCTTTAGTGGGTGGACCTGATGTAGGCAGCCTCCTTGGGATGCTCCTGGATTAATCCACGTGCCTGCAGTGCTGGATAGCATGGACACCCCTTGGTGATCCTGTGCAGGGATTCCTTGAGGCGGGACTGGGCTTTGTCTCCCCTCCTCCAACACGTGTGTGTCTGTTTTGGCAGGTGAGGTCATCCCTATCTTTGCTGAGATCGACAACTGCACGAGCCGAGCCGTGGTGCCCAAGGCAGCCATAATCCAGACACAGACCTTCGTCGCTCGGGGCACCAGGAAGCAGAAGAGGTCGGTGGTGACCAGCATCACTGGGGATTCCATTCCGGCAGGGAAGAGGGAAGTGTGGCACGGCCGGGCGCTCAAGATCCCGCCAGTGGGGCCATCCATCCTCCAGTGCCGCATCCTCCAGGTGGAATATTCCCTGAAGGTGAGACACCTCACCATGGGCTTTGCGGGCGGCTGCAAGAATTCCCTCCTGGCCAGCTCAGGCCAGTGTTCTGGGGAAGAGACCTGCCCCTGGTGGGAAAACACCACAGCTAAGCCTCCCTGCCGCCTCCTGTCTCTGCAGGTTTGTGTGGATATTCCCGGGACATCCAAGCTGCTCCTGGAACTGCCGCTTGTCATCGGAACCATCCCACTGCATCCATTTGGGAGTCGCACATCCAGCGTCAGCAGCCAGTACAGCGTCAACCTGGACTGGCTGAGCACCATCCCAGAGCAGCCAGAGGGTGAGCGTCTCCCCCTCCCTGGGATAACCTCCCTGGCTGGGACAGCAAGGGCCAGGCAAAGTTCTCAACTGGACCCGCTTTTGCCTTTTTTTTGGGGGTTGGATTTTTATTTTGCTTAGATTTTTGGTTGGGGTGCTGAATCTTCCAGGTTCATTTGCCAGGGGAGCGGGAAGGTTTGGGAAATAGCAGATCGGTTTTCCCTGCACGTCTCCCATTACTGGGGAGTGTTTCCTACGCCCTGATGGTGGTCCTTTCTCTTCAGCCCCCCCTGAGTACTCGGCAGTGGTGTCCAGCCCAGAGGCCGAGCAGAGCCTGGCCCCGCCGTGCCGCAGCGAGCTGGGCGACATCCTCGAAGGTCCCTTCTTCGCCTACATCCAGGAGTTCCGCTTCCGACCTCCTCCTCTGTATTCGGAGGTAACGCTTCCCCTGGGCTGGCAGGCGGCTGGAGGGGGCTGCACAGCACCCGCTGCTGAGGTTCTTGACTCTAACCTTGGCTTCGCAGGTTGATCCCAACCCCCCGTCAGACAACATCCGCCCGCGCTGCATGACCTGTTGAGAGAAGCGCGTCGGGTGCGGCTGACAGTGTGTGGTGATCCCCTGGGATGGAAGCTTGCACACCCTCGCAGCGCTCCGGGCTGGGAATGGGGGTGTGGTGTCCGTGAGACCAGAGCTTCTGCAGCGCCGAGACCTCGTGGCCCTCGGCTGCTCCTGTCCTGACTGTCCCCAGACCCGCACCCGGCGCGGTGTCGTGGCCTCGGGCGTGGGAGGAGAACACGAGGGACCTGGTGGCGTGGAGCGGCTGGGCAGGACATGGAGGGTTAATTGCTGCCCCAGGATTTTGGGGTTAGAACAGGGAATACCCGGCATAAGCCAGGATTGCTCTCCCCTTGCCTGCAGTGCCGAGCTCCGACAGCTCCTGTGGTGGAAAACAGGAGCTTGGAGGCGTTTCTCAGGATTACAGAGAATGTTTTATGTTGCTCAGGGTTGAGCCCCGGGCGGTGCAGGCACAGCCCTTTGCCTGCAGGGCCCTGAGGAAGCGAGTGGCCTTTTTCTGGCCAGATGAAGTGGAGGCTTTGGCTGCTGCTGATAATCATTGCCACAAGGCTGTGGGTGCCTGTGGGGCGAATGGTTTGAGCTGCTTACCCAAACTGTAAAGGCTTTCAAGGGCTGTTACCAGGACTCGGGGGATGAATTTATAATCTGTGGCAGAGTTTTGGTGCCATTTACCAAGAACAGAAAAGCTGGTTCCTGTTTGTCAGTGCCAAACCTGTGCAATGTGCTGGTGGCCTCCCCCATGCTGAGGCTGAAACCAGCCCCCAAACTGGTACCACCATGGGGACCTGGAGCTGTGGCTGGTGGCCAAGGAAAAGAGAAGCCTGATCCAAGGCTGGGGGCAGCCACAGGTGCTGATGGGAGATGTGGAGTTGGAATGAATCTTTCAGGGACAGGGGTCTTGCTCAGAATGGGCTTGATCCTGTGCCCGTAGAGGGGTCAGTGGCCCTGGTGGGATGAGGGCACCGCAGCAACCTGTGCTCACTGATGTGGAGCTGCTGTGGATCTGGTGAGCTGGGTGTTGCTGCAACAAATGTGTGTGCCAGGGGCTGACCCTGCTGGCTCCGGGGTGACCTGAGCAGAGTTTGGGGGCCGAGGACTTTTGCATTCCCTCACTGAGACAATCCTTGGCTGTGCACATCCAAAGCCAGCGTGCCTTGGGCTCCGTGCAGGGGCTGCCTCTGCTCGCTGGGGTTGCTCAGATGAGTCTTTTCTATCTGTGAACACTTTTGTAATGACCACTCTTGTCTCTACTCATTTTGTACGACCTTTTTTTGTGGGGAATTTTTGTCTGAAATAAAGGCTTTTAACTGTTGCCTGCATAGTTTTCTGTTCCTCTTTCTGCTTCGCATTGTCTGGAGCCCTGTGGCTGTTGGGACGTGGGAGCAGGAGTGCTCCCCGCCCTCGCTTCATCTCCCCATGGACACTCGGCTCCACCCTGTGCCCTGTCCCACCGTGCCACTGGGATTAACAGGGTCACTTGGCCAGCACTGCTCCCCATCAGGATTGGTCCCTTGTGCCTCTGGCTCCTCTACAGCTGTGCAGGTTTGGCCCTTTTCCCGTTACCTGGGATGCAGGGCTGCGAGCAAACCTGTTGTACTTTTCCACACATGCTTCCTGTTTGTGTTCGGGCTTTTGGAGGACAGACACCCTTTCCTCCATCCCGAGCCTGGCAGGGACCCAGCAGGTCCAGCTGGGAGCTGGGACATTCCTGCATTGGCTCAGCCGGCCCCAAGGAGGGTTGGGACCAGCCCCATGCTGTGCTGCCTGGGAACTGCTGCCGTGTGGGAAGAGCAGGGAGGCTCCTTCACCTGCTTCCTCCGGCTGGGATTTGGTTTTTAACAGCATTGCTGTGCTCCACGTCTCTGCTGAGCACAGCAACTCCTGGTGCGTGCAAGGCAAGGCTCGAGTCAGGGCTTTTAGTTTTGTCTTCCACAGACTCCGCTGCTCAGAAATATTGCCACTGGAATGTGTTCCCCCCCCCCCATCCCCTTTATTTATTATTTTGTTTGCTGAGCTGCTCAGCGCTGCAGCTGCATCTGAGCACGTGCTCCTGCCCTGGGCCATGGGAGAGAGCTCATCCCTGTGTTTGCCTGCGAGAACCTGGTGCTCCTGCAGGCTCTATTCAAATCTGCTTTTTATTTGGCATCCCTGGTGCTCCGAGTAATTTCCCCTGGAGGAGGATTAACCGGCCTTTCAGGGAATTTGTTTGCATCCTCCTTCGGGGAGATCATGCCTGGATCTGCCGCTGGCAGCCGGTGCTGCGTGTCCTCTCGGGGGCTTTTGGTGCTATCAAAGGGGACGTGAAGCACAGAGCGCTGCACCCCCCGGGTGAAGATGCCTCCAAAGCAAGCCCTGTGACCCGGCTGATCCCAGCGTGGCACAAGGGAGCCATTCTGTGCCGGCAAACACTGGGTGGCAGAGATGGCCGGGGGCTGCTGGTCAGACCCGGATCATCTGCCCCGGCCGCACAAGGGGACGCTTATTCGCGGGGCCGGAGGGGGAGGCGAGTGCCCAGCACCCCCGTCTGTCCCGCCGCTCCTTTCTGAGAAACCACGTCACTCGGTGACGGGGACAGGCCATGCCGGGCCGGGGAACCCAATGCCGGCGGGCACCGCTCCCGGCCCTCGTGCGGGAGAGATCTTTCCAGCAGGGATTCTTGGAGGTGCCTCCAGGTTTTTCTCGTACAGTCGGGCAGCAGCGCAGCGAGACGGGGGGCATGGCCGGGCTGGGGCTCCTGCCAGGAAAGGGCTGCGCTCCCGAATCCTGGAGGGGCTAAAAATACCCCGTCTGGACATTCGGAGCCGGGGCACGGTGCAAACCCACCCCACGGGCAGCGCTTTCACAACCGCTGGCAGCGCTGCCGGCGCTCTCCCCAGCCTTCTGTTGTTTATCTCCCCGGCTCCAAAGTCCTGGCTGAACAGGCCGGGCTGTTCTCTGGTTTATTGGCGGGGGGGGGGGGGGTCGGGGCACACGGAGCTGCCCGGGGTCTGCCGAGCCGGCGCGGCCCCGGGCCATGTGCGGCGGTGCCGGGGGCAGCGCGGAGACCCGATCCCAGGCAGGAGGCGCGTGATGCAATTACAGTGCCGGGATTATTTATAGCTCTTGGCCCCGTGCGCTGGAAAATGCTGCCCAGACCACCCGGCAGAATCTGCTCCCTGCAAGGGGCACACCTCCGCCTCCACCCCCCACTCTGCTCCTCTCTTTTCCTTTTTGCCCCTCAGTCCCCAAAACGTGGGACCACTCTGCCCTGGCCGCAGATTTACTGGGACACCTCTCCCCTTCATTGCAGCTCGCGGCTCTGCAGGGCGCTGGAACCTCCCTCTCTGTAGCTTCTGGACCATCGCGATGCTCGGACCCCCCCCTGCCACAGCTCCAGCGCTCTGCAGGTTGCTGGGACCCCCCAGCTGTAGCTCACAGCCCAGGTGCTGTGACCCTGTCCCTGCAGCTCATGGATCTACGGGGTGCTGGGACCCCCATCCTGCAGCTCATGGATCCGCAGGGTGCTGGGACCCCCACTGAAGGGTGCTGGGACCCCCCGGCTGCAGCTCCTGGCCTTGCAGCCCCTTTCTGCAGCATGTCGAGGGGCTGCTCCTTCCCCCCAGCCCTCCCTGCCCACGGAGGATGCTCGGGCACGTCCCGGTGGCCGCAGCCTTAGCTCGAGGCTGTTGTGCTGCGGCGAGGGGTCAGTGGGGGGTCAGTGGGGGGGTCAGTGGGGGGGTCAGTAGTGGAGGGGGGCGGTCAGTGGCGTGGGGTCGGTGACGGCCGTGCCGCGGGGAGAGTGACACGCGAAACTTGCGGCCGTCCCGGCGCTGGCAGGGACAGAATGTGCCGGAGCTGGCGCAGCCCTGCGAGGGCCGGGATTAACTGCGCCGCTGCTGCCTCCGGCCCGGGCGCCCGTCCAGCTCCCAAACAAGCACCGCCTTCCCCCATCCCAGCTGGGCTGAGCCCTGCGGGGTACAGCTCACCCCGAAACCTGCCCAGGGGCACCCGCTGGGGGCTGCTCTGTTTGCGCGGGGGTGATGATAAATCTGGATTCTGGCCGGAGGGGGACGCCCTGCTCTGTCCCCACGCTGGGGCTCATGCACCGCCCAAACTCAGCATCTTCGTGCCCGTGGGGTAGTGGGCTCGGGGCTCTCGCACCCCGGGGGGCAGCGGTCGGTGCTGATGGGGGTCCAGGGGGTCCTGTTCACTCGCGGGTGCTGAGCCCCTGAACACGGCGGGCACACGCACAGCCCCCGGCAGCACCGGGCCTTGCTTTGGGATTGCTCCAACCTCCGCACCGGGGCTGCGGAGGGCACGGCTTGGCCCTGGCAGCATCTGAGGGGTCTGGGGCTCCGAGGGTCCCCTTTTACTCGGCAGCCGCAGAGCTCTGCCAGGGCTCCGGGAAGCGGCCGCGCACCCCGACGTGCCGGGGCGGCACCGCGGCCGCCCCTCCGCCCGCTGACTCAGCCGCCTGTTTACCGGAGCCGCTCCCGCCCACGGAAACCACAGGCAAAGTCCCCGCATCCCTGAGCCGGGGCTTTCCCCGCCGGCTCGACAGGAATCGCAGCTTTTCCCGGCCCGCCGAGGGCAGTGAGACCCTCTGGGTGGGGGGAACTGAGGAGCCACCGCGGTGGGTTTGTGCCAAAAAGCGGGGTCTGGAGCGGCGGGATGGACGTGTTGTATGTGCCACATGTCCTGTCCCCTGCGGGCATCGTGCCAGCGGGATCACGGAGCGGGACAGCCCAGAGCCCCCGATGGCAGCGGGTGCTGCTGGCGCCGGCCTTGCCAAAGGTTGCCGGGAGCAAACCACCTCCTTTATTCGCTCTATCAAACCCAACCCACTGTGGTTTTGGGTCTGACCCCCCCCTACCCACCCCAATTTGGGGTCCGTCGCTGTGGC
The DNA here is from genome assembly GCA_013396755.1 of Sclerurus mexicanus. Lineage (NCBI taxonomy): Eukaryota > Metazoa > Chordata > Aves > Passeriformes > Furnariidae > Sclerurus > Sclerurus mexicanus. The sequence goes on from VWZF01002813.1 coordinate 370,543, forward strand.
ACTGCCCAGCCCCTTGCGCGGTCACTCCTCGCTCCCTCCTTTCCCCGGGCAATGGAAAATTTTTCTGACTTTTTGACTGTTATCCAGTTGTTTGGGAGCGAAGACGGGGCCGGCGTCGCGCACAAACATGTCTATGTATAAACACTGGGGACTGTATCAGGGATGGAGCCGCTGGCACCGAACCCTCCCCACCGAGCCGGGTGTCCCCTCTCCCGCCGGGACGCCGTGCTCGGTGACCCAGAGCCGTCCCTGCGGGGACACAAATATTTTGACTTTGTTCAAAAAAAAAAAGAAAAAAAAAGCACCAAAAAAACACCACCACCACTAAAACCTTCCCCCATCCCGAGCCATCCAGCGCGTGACGTGTTGGCACACAAACAGTGCGAGTGGGGATGGCGCTCGCCCAGCTCGGGCTGGGACCTGCAGGTGACACGGCCGTGCCCTGTGACGGGGATGTGGCACGATGGGACTTTGCTCCCAGCGTGGCTCCCCACCCCGGCTGTGTTTGCGGTCACTCCCAGGCGCTGCTTCGCACATCGTAGAGAAAACCCCCACGGAGCACGGGGTGGGTGCCCAACCCCTGCTGGGGTGACATCCCTCGCCCTGAGCCCCACACCTCCCCACAGCTACAGCCGTGCCCGTATGGGGCGTTTGGTACCGGGGAGGAGCGACTGGCACCGCTGCCCTCACTGCTGGGCTGCCCTGGGCATCGGTGGGACACAGCTGTCCCCAGGTGAGAAGGGAGGAGTCGGGGCTGTGGCCCTCACTGCTCATTGTCACCTCAGCCCTGCTCCAGGGCAGGAGCCGTGGTGTGACCTGTCAGACTCCACACCTCTGATCCCTCCTCCCACTCCCCAGCCTCAGTCTCCAGAAACGGAGTCTCCAGGAAAAAAGGGTTATGCTCCTTTTTTCTTCCCCGTCACCCTGCAAGAAGGAGCAATTTCGACCTGATTTCAACAAAACAACCCGCAGACCAAGCTCAGTTCGGGGGGAAAAGAACAGAATCAGAATCACAGAATGTTCTGAGTTGGGGTCCAAGCCAGCTCGCAGGGTTACCCCCTCCCCATTGATCAGCCACATTAGCAAGCCTGCACCCAATTATTTTTTAATGCGAGGGTTTATGTGGAGCAGGGAGAGGGATTTTCCTGCTGAGCAGCTGTGTAAATGCCACCGCATCCAGGCCCGGCGATGGAGGCAGCGATAGCCAGGGGGGTCCCAGCTGGCTGGAGGTGGCTGGGGCGGGCAGTGCCGGTGGGGAGGGCGGCTGCGGCGCTGCCGGTCGGTCCCGGGGAGGCTGAGCCGGTTCCCTCCGCTTTCCCGGCGGTTTGGTGTGCGAAAAAAAAATGAGGGAGAGTAAATCTGCCTGCAAAGAGCTGGTAAACACCGGGGGAGCGGAGCTGGGAGCGGAAGGGGGGCGGGGGGTTTGCTCTTGGTCCTGTATTTATTGCTGCAAAGCCGGGCTGGCCGCTTGCTCCGGGTTAAGCCTGCACGGATAGCGGGGAGTGCTGTAAGAAGAGGGTTTTGGGGGGTTCTCTGGTTCTTATCGATTTGTCCTCAGCTCAACTCTGGCCGCCTGCTTGAGCAAAATATGTTTATGCTGCAAACCTCCGGCCGGCTCCGCTGCCAAGTGGGCAGGGAACGCGTGTGCTGATAAGGGCGCTGCGTCCTCCCCTTCCCGATCACCCGATATCCAGGGAAGCGCACGGAGGCGGCCGCCCGCCTCCCGGCACCCCGCATTTACGATTTCTTTGCCTATTATTGCGAAGTTTCCGATGAAAAGCAAAACAACCATCATTCAATAGCTGCGGCTTTGCAGCTGCCAAAGCCTGGAAAGCTCCGGCCGTGCCAGCGGCTGAGCTGCCCCCGGGGCTGGCGGCCCTGAGAGCAGCCATCCGAAAACGCTCCAACTGCGGCAGGAAAACGCTTCCTGCCATCGCCCGAGCGTCCCTGGGGGGGAGAGGATGGTTTTCAGCCCCTTCTCCCAGCCGGCCTGCAGGGACTCGCAACATCCCCCGCGGGATTTTGCAGCCATCTGAGCAGCCAGGGCAGCCCCGGGGGCAGCTCCGGGCGCCCCTCTGCGCGTTAAAGATTCGGTTTCGGTGCTGCTCGAAGTCATTTTCCCTCCTCGGCTTCGGGAACGGCGCTGGCCCGGGCGAGGCTGTTGCAGCGGGCGGGCTGACGTGAGCAGGAAAGAGCCGGGGCGGCCGCGGGGCCCTGTTTGCGAAGTAAAACCGAGTTGTTGTTGTTGTTGTTGTGACACCGAAGGGTTGCAAAACGCCGGCGCTGAAAGACCCGTGACACTCCAAACAAGCTGAGCCCAGCTGTGGCCGGCGGCTCTCTGTCCAGATGTGCCCGTCTGTCCAGCTGTGGGCCCTGCAGCCCCTTCCCCACTGCAGAATGCCTGTGCCAGTAATGCTCGGGTTTTGTATTTTATTTTATTTTTTTTTTCAGGGAGAAGAATCCCAGAAGCTTTTTTTTTAGAGATGAAAAGCCCAAATTCCCCAGCTGCAGAGATTTTTCTACCCCAGGGATCTGCCAGGCATCCTGCCCACAGAGGTTTTGCGGGCTGGGGGGGGTGGATGGGATGAGCTGTTCACCCCGGGGTGAGACACAGCCTTCGAGTTCTGCTTAAAAGCTAAAAAAGAACCCCTAAAAAATCCAAGGGATCAGTTTGTTTGCTTAGGGATTAAGTCACCTAATCTGCCTGGCAGCGGGTGGCATTGTGGAGGTGGTGGCAGCGATGGCTTTTTGCCCGGCAAATAATCCTGCCCGTGGTCACAGCTAGTGGTCGGGCTGGGCTCAAACATCCCACTGGCATTGGCTCTTCTCCGGGATCGGGCTCAGGGAGGAGGAAAGAGTGCTGGGTGTGGGGAAAGGGCTGGGAGAGGGATGGATGGATGAGGGAAGGGGCTGGGAACGGGAAGGATGAATGAGGAGGGGGTAGCAGGGTTGCAACATTCTTTGCCGCCTCGCTAAAACCTGGCTGTGGCTCTGGGGGGCTGTTTCCCCGAGGCTGGGAAAGAGATTAAATTCCTCGATCTGGGAGCAAAACACCTTTATCTGTGGGAAAAATATCAGCCTGGCCCCATAGGGATGGACCTCGCCTTCCCCGGGGGCTCAAACCTCCCAAGAGCTGATGTTGATGGGACTGTAGCACACCCCTCTGGCTATTTTGTTTTCCCTCTGATGCCATCTGAGCTTGCATCCCTCAAAAGCAAGAGAAAATGGCTTCAAGTTGCCAGAGGGGAGGTTCAGGTTTGATATCAGGAAAAATTCCTTCACCCAAAGGGTGGTCAGGCCCTGGCACAGCCGTCCAGAGCAGTGGTGGAGTCCTTAATCCCTGTAGGGATTTAAAAGCCATGTGGATGTGGCACCTGGGGACATGATTTAATGGTGGGCTTGGTAGTGCTGGGTTAATGGTTGTGCTCAATTATCTCAGAGGGCTTTTCCAACCTGAATGACTCTGTGGTTCCAGAAAATCAGGGAGCCCAAACCAAATCCCTGGGCTCCCACCACCTTTCTGCAGCTGGGGCTGCCCCGATTGCTTTCCTGGGAGGTGGTGCTGAACCTTCCACTTCCAGGTAAATCCACCTGCACATGTTCCCAGTGCCATTTGCACTTGGGGACACATCACTGGGACCGTGTGGGAGTTGGGAGGGGGTAGGAGGAGGTTTTTCCTTCTTAAGGCAGAGATGCTCCATGTTTGCCTGGGGAAACAGCACCGTCACTGGTGGTGTGTGAGCAGCACTGGCACCAGCGGCTGTGGATAGGGGACCCCGTGGCTTGGGGTGACTTTGGGATGACTTTGGGGTGGATGCTGAACCCCCTGTGCCCCCATCGTTACCCACCCCAATGGGGCTGACCTTTATTTTCCCTGCTCTGATGGTTTTTTTCTGCTTATCCTGGAGCTGTCTTGGAAGGAGTCCCCTGTTGGGCGTAATGAGTTGCCCATCCTCAGGCTGTGGGTGGTGGTGGCTCTCACCAGCGGTAACTGGTGCCCTGTGGCACGTCTGGGTCCTGCACCCCTCCGGATCCGGGTGGAGGAGCAGGGAAGGTCACATCCTGGCTGCAAAATCCGTCCCGGCGGCTGCCCTTGGATCACCAGGCTCAACACAGCTCCTGGGGACTCATTTGGAAAACAGTCCTGTGAAATTTAAACTAATTAGAAAGCCCTGAGCTGCTCGCTCGCACTAATTGGCAAGTCTGGCTTGATTAGTTTTCCCGGGCACGTTGTCCACGGGCACCACGTTCCGGGCAGAGCACTGACCAACTCAGACCGTGTGTGGGGAAAACCACGCACAGGGCTGTCCCTGAGGGCATCAGAGGGGATGTGAGTGGCACCACGGGTGGGATGGATCCCTGGAGGGTGACCCTCTGGAAGGAGGGTCTCCTGTCCCCCCCTCCCCAGGGTGTTTTCAATGCGGTGACCGGGCCTGTCTGTCCCGCTGTGAACTCGTTCCACGGACTGGAATGATTAACCGAGCCCGAGCCGGGCGCTGTGTTTGCTGCTGCCACCCAGCCGTGCCGAGCCGTGCCCCCGGCGCTGTTTCCTTCATCGCTCTGACCCCAAACCCGGGCTCTAAACAGGGGCCGGGGCTGAAACCCGAGCGTGCACCCGCTCCTGTAACCCAATACTTCCTCCACGAGTGCCTGGTGTGCTCCGACAGTGAGCCCGGCATCGCCCGAATCCCACCAAAACCCCCAAATCTGATCCCTGCGCCCGGGGTTTCCGCGTGGCAGGGTGCCAGAGCTCAGAGCCCCAGGGATTTGGGGTGCGGGAGGGCAAGGCTGCGGGGCACAGGGGCCTGGGAGGGGATGCGTGGCGGGGAGCGAAGGAGGGATGCGCTCTGCCAAGGGCTTTGGGAAGCGCCGCGGGGACGTGGGGCTGGTGCCACCTCGTGGCTTCACCGGCAGCTGAGACGCCCTGGGCGTGCGGTGCTGGACGGGGATGGGCAGGGGGATGGTGGCACGGGGATGGGGGTCCTGCTGGACGGGACCCCCAGCCACGGGAGCGACACCACCGCGGCCCCTTCGCCCCCGGAGCGCTGGGAGAGCCGTGAATCCCGGCGAGGAGAACGTGCCGAGCCGCAGCCCTGCGCTCCCGGCGCGGTTTCCGCCCGCGGTGCCGGTGCTGCGGGCGCGATTTTGGGTGAAATCCTTCGCAAAACAGGAGCGGAGCCAAAAGCAGCGGCGGGGCTGCTGAGACACCGCGGCGGTGACTTACCTGGACTTCCCCGTGCTACTAAACCCACGGAGTTCGTAGGGTTTTTACATACTTTTTTGCTCTCTCAGCAAGGAAACGCCGCCGCCGCCAGGCAGAGAAAACCGCAAATCGCTTCTCGTCTCCACTTCTGCCCCAGATAAAGCCCGAGGCGACGAGGTGGCCCCACGTGGAGGGGCTGGGGGGCCACCAAGGGTCACCTCCAGCCCGGCTGCCTTGGCTGCGTCCTCTGCAGCGCCGGGGATTGCCCTCGGCTCTAAATCCTTGCTGCAATCTGCCCGGGTCAGGCGAGGAAAAGCCATCTCAGCCCTGCTGCTTCGTGCAGTTATTTTATTTAATTTTTTTTATGTTGGCCTTTTATTTTTTTTCCTTATTTTTTGCCTATTTTTTAATTTTTTTGCAGGTAGTTGGTGTTTGATGGTGGGTCTCTTTGCGTCCCCATCCCATGGGAATGCTGGTCGCAGCGGTGGCAGCTGGCGGGGATGAAGTTCTGCCTCTCCTGGTGCAGCCAAGGAAATCCCCTCAGCCCTGGACAGGGTCTGCTGCCACCTTCCCTTGCTTTTTATTGCTGGTGAAAGGATCAGACTGGGAAGTGCGTGGCCAAAAGCTGGCATGGTGCAACTCTGAATCCAGAGGCATTGCCTTCCTTGTCCTGGAAACCAGAAACCCCCCTGAAAGTTCTGGTGTGACCGTGGTCCCACAGGGTGTGCTCCCAGCACCCCACACTGACACTCAGCATCCCATGGGATGCCCCCACCCCGTTCCTGCCATCCATCCATCCATCCCCACTGCTCCGGCCTGGTGATGGCTATGGCACCGACTTCTCCGGCGATGGATCCCATCCTTCCTCATCCCTGATGATGATGGGTTTGTCAGAGATGAGCAGGGCAATGGGGATCAGTGGCTGGTGCAGCCCCTGCTTTTCATCCTCCTCCTCCTCCTCTTCCTCCTCTCCAGGGGGGTGCCCAGTGCAGCTGGTGCTGCCAGGTGGTGGAGATCCCACCGGGCTCAGCATCTCCTGCCTGCGATAGGTGAAGGACATCTCCTCCCCGCAGCCTGCTGGACACGCCACCACTGCTGCCACTGGCTTTTCTGCCTCAGGGCTGGGCTGTGGCACACTGGGACCTGTCACATCAGTCTGTGTGCTGGTGTCAGTTGTCTCCTTGCTGGAATTCGGCTCCATCAGCAGCTCAGCTGGGTTGAACCTCTCCGAGGGCTCCAGGAGGCCTATCTGGGGCTGGACCTAAGGGTTGGGTGGGTTTGGGGTGGGATGTCCCATGCCAGGACCTTGCACGGGCATTTATGGGCTGCGGGATCCAGTGCCTCCTGCACCTTGCATCTCACCTGGCTCTTCTCACCGGTGGAGAACTGGATGGCTTTGGTGCCCACGGGCTTGGGAAGGGGTGGGAAGAGGAGGCGGCGAGCCCTGGGGAGGGGGTGGTTGGTGAGGGGGTGGGTAGTGGGGGAAGGCCTGGGTGGCCTGAGGGGTGAGGGTGCTGCTGTCACCTCTTTTTGGTCAGGTGGTAGATGGCAGCCATGGCAGGGACACTGAGAGAGATGCCCAGGTACTTCAGGTTGGCTCTCCACAGTGCTCGCTGGAGACCTGGGGATGGGCATGGCTGGGTGGTGGCATTCCTGTCCCCAAGTGGGACACAGGAGATGTTTTGAGGTGAGGGCAGGCACCCCATGGGGTGTGAGGAGAGAATGGGGTCTCAGCCATTACCCAGTGCCTTGGTCTGGAAGTGCCACCAAGCACTGCAGGTCCCCTCGCTGTCCTCTGTCACCTCCCAAACACCCACCCTGTAGGCTGTGCCAGGCTGGAGGTTTTGGAGGGTGTAGTTTGATGCTGTGGCCTCCACTTCACCATCTGGGCAAACAAGAACAGTCCGGCAGCTGCCTGGGCAGCACCCGCTCCTGTCCCACAGGGATTGGGAGTGGCCCCACTCACAGGTCACGTTGTCCCCCTCGGCCACGTGGCAGACGAGGTACTTGGCCAGTGCCCCGGGACAGGTGGCTCGGGGGGACGGTGTCCACTGGAGGACGACGGTGTCATCATCTCCGGTGCTAATGCTGATGGGCACGGCCAGTGAGTCTGCACGTGGTGGAGCCAAAAAACGGGGGAATGTTTCAGGACCCTCCTTTCTGGAGCCGAACCAGGCGTGGATGCTCTGTGCTCCCACACGTACCATTGCTGGCATAGTGGTGCCACAGGGCAAAGGTGGCCCAGCCCCTCTCCAGGTCCCAGCCATGCACGGCAAGACGGTGACACGCCGGCACTGCCAGTGCTCCTGCGGCAGGAACCAGGGGTGCTGGTTAGACCCCCGCCAGGCTCTGACCTTGGGTGGGGGGCTTGGGGTGCTCCCTTGCCTTTCTCCACGTGGATGCTCTTGGCAGGGAATTCCTCTTGGACGCAGACGCCCTGGTGTGGAGCTTGGGTGAGGACCTGCTGCTCGAAGCAATAGGCATCGCCGGGGATCGGTGCCTCCCACTGCGCCGTCACGGCGCTGCCGGCCACGCTGATGTCCTTGAAGCTGAGAGCTGGGATGAAATGGGGGGTGTGAGGGACAGCTGGGAAAGATAACCCCCTGAGGGCTGCCAGGGGAGCTCGGCCCTTCCATGGGGCAGGTACCTGAGAGCTGCTCTGCCGGCACACGGAGCTGCCGCGCCGGCCCTGGCCCCGCTGCATTCACGGCTCTCAGCAGGACTTCGTATTCGGCCCCGGAGAGGGTGAGGTTGTGCTCCCTCACCTCCCAGCCCAGCACCACGACGTCCTCCTCGTCCAGCACGTCACAGCTGCACGCCGGCATGTGGGAGGACAGGGTGTAGCTGACATCCTTTTGCTCCCCGAGGACCGGCTGGGGAGGGGGAGTGGACAATTAATTCGGGGGGTGAAATGGTGGGGGACACTCAGGAAGGTCCCCGGGGATGCCGCTGTACCTGCCAGCTCAGCCTCAGCACCCGCTGCCCATCTCTGCCCAGTTTTCCCAGCTGGTGGCTCAGCACCGGGCTCTCCAGGATTTCTGCGGGAGGAACAAGCCTGACTGAGGTCTCAACATTTTTGGGAGCTGTTGGGATCCCACCAGCCTCCTGTCCTCTTCCTCACCCTCGGGAACGGAGATGTTGCTGCTCCAGTCACTCCAGTAGCTGGTCAAGTACTTTTGCCGCAGCTGGACCACAAAGGTGCCATTTACCTGCAGGACGCAGGTCACTAGAGGGGGGTGGCAGGGTTAGGTGGGAGGGTGACTCCTCTTTCCCTGAAATTTTGGCCACCGTGGGGTGCTGGGGGCAGGGGAAGCACAGGGAAGAGCACCCTGCCAGGACCTTGGAGCACCCCTGGGAGATGCTTGTCCCCAACATCCCCGCAGGTTAAACCAACCTGAGTCATCTTCACGTCTCACTGGCATAGTGTCACATGTCACCTGTAGAGACAACTGGTGATAGAGAACCCTCCCAGTAAAACCAGTATGTTACTGGGACATCAGTGCTGTCCTGTGATCCCCAAACAACCCAGGGGCTGGGAGAATGAAATGAAGGGGACGTGGCAGCCTGGGGGGTCCCCTTGGTCGGGGTGGACCCTCTTCAACCCTGGGACCCTCCTGGCAGCAACTGAGAGGAGTGGGGGGTCCCTGACTGTGGGGGCTTCACTGGGGACAAGTGTCCAGATTTCATCTGTTGTCGTCACTAGTATAATCCAGGGTTTTGCCTGTGTAATCCCTGGGAATCGTGGCCTGATCCTGTTACGGGCAGCAGGAGGATCCCACGGCCGGAAGACAAGGCAGAGCCGATAATGCAGTGAAACAGATGGGACACAGCTGGGTTGGAGCGGGGACAGTGACATCGCTGAGCCCCCACGCTCCCCACGCTGCCACGATGCTCCCGACTGTCCTGGCTCCAGCAAACAGCATTTTTACCTTTGTCCAGCCGCTGTCCCCTCCTGCCCTCCAGAATCGAGCCTCCCGCTGCGGTGGCTGGTCCATGCCAGGGCACTGTGGCCGCGGCACCCGCAGCCTCAGCTGGCCACCAGTCTTGGAGAAGGGCATCCCGCTGGGAGGTGGATCTGGCTTGTCTGCAAAGACGGTTTTTTTGGGTGGTGCTGTGGTTATTTGCTCTGGTGCTGTTGCCCAGCCTGGTCCCAGGGGCACTTACTGGCGTTGTTGAAGACAAACGTGATGTTGGGGGTCCTGTGGACGTGGTCCCCCCAGCGTGCCTCCACCCAGGCCACGGTGTTGGCGAGGATGTGCAGTTGTTGATGTGGCAGGCTGTAGTTTGTCATCGTGCCCGCCTCAAACTGCTTGCACACGAGCTGCTTGTATCTGGGGCGGGAGCTGGGGCAAGGTTAAATCCGAATGAGGAGGGACACGTCCCATGGGTGCCCCATCCCCCCGGTGGTGCCCAGCTCACCAGAGGTTCAGGGAGTAGGAGGTGTTGCCAGCAGGGCCGAGGGGTGACCAGGAGCAGTAGAAAGTCTTGTGGGAGTCACATTTCTTCCAGCAGGAGAAGTCCAGGGCTGCGATGCTGCCTGTGGTAGAGGGCAGCGTCTGGGGGCTCCCACGTCCCCAACCCGTCCACTGAAGGAGCAGCACTGTGGCTGTTGCCTGATCCCCACGTTGCTCAGCTGGGCTACTGGAGCAGCCACATGAATGATTCTCACCCCAAACCCCCCATTCTCCTCCTCCCCAGTGATGGGGCGACGGCTGGTGCCACTCACCCGGCTCCTGCCTGCTGCCGGCGGGGATTCACCACCACCTTTCCTCCATCCTTGTGGTTTTGGGTGAGCATCTCCATCTCATCACCACCTCCCCGGGCCTTATCGCCCCCGAATCATTCATTGAAAGTCTTCTGAAGTTATCTCTCATCTCCCAGCACTGCAGCGAGCACTTACCTGCCGCCGCCAGCGCCGCCAGCAGCCACCCCAGCATGGCCCACCGGGGGTGCCCTACACCAGATCCGGGGCTCCGCTGCCCTTCCTGGCTGCCCAATCCCCCCGCACCCGGTGGGTGCCCCTCTCCGGCGCGGCGGCAGCCCCGGCGCTCAGCGCCTGGTGTTTCCTCTTCTGCTCGCACCGTGCCGTTCCCAGGCAGGTCAGAGCGTGAGACGTGAGTGCATGGCTCACTTTTACCAGAAACAAAAGAGAAAGCAACCCAAATATCCCCCTTTTTTGGCCGGCTCGGCTGCCGGGATGAGGCCAGCCCTGCCCCGCGGCTCCACCGCATGTCCCGGCTGCGCCACGTGCCCCGGCACGGAGAGGACGCAAAGGTGAGCGAAAGATGAGTCTTGGGGTTTTTCGTTGGGTTTTTGGTTTTGGGTTTTTATTTTACTTTGCAGGCTTCACAGGATGGTTTTGATCCTCTGCCTGTAACTGGGCGAACCTCCAAGGCTGGCGTTGTCCGGGTGTTTTTTTGGGGTGTAGAGGGTCTGTGTGCGTTTCCAAACCTGGTTGTGCTCGCCCCTGGCGCGGCTCGTTCCCTGTGCCACGAACAAAGCCCCAGTGAGGCGGGAGAGCGCGGTGGCACCGTGGCAGCAGCGGCAGCGGCCGTGTGACGGGCGGGTGACCCCGGGACGGTGGAGCCGGGTGGCACCGAGGGCCGTGCACAGAGTCCCCTTGTTCCCGCAGAAAGCGGCTCCTTGTGCGGCGCTCGCCCCGGGCCGGAGTGTCCCTGTGCTGGGACAGCGTGGGCACGGCCGCGATGGGGGCACAGGGGGTCTCCCTGGCACCTCTTGCCCTCCCTGTGTGGCCTCGCCCTCCTGCCCACCGGGTGGGGGGGACACATTAAGCTGTGCTGGACCAAACTGAGCCATGCTGGGCTATGCTGTGCCACAACAGACGGCAGGACTGGGCTGTGCCATGTTATACCAGGTCAGGTCGTGTTGAACTGTGCCATGCCAAGCTGCACCATGCTGGGCCATGCCATGCCAGACTGGACTGTCCTGTACTATGCCATACTGGGCTGTGCCGTGTTGTACCATGCCATGCCAAATGGCACTGTGCCGTGCCATGCTGGGCCAGGCAAAGCCATGCTGTACCATGCCATGCCAGACTGGACTGTCCTGTGCCATGCCAGGCTGTGCCCTGCTGGACCATGGCATGGCATGCCAGACTGGGCTGTGCCGTGCCATGCTGGACTGTAGTGGCCAGTGCTGCCTCAGGCCATCAGTGCTTGCTGTGCTGTGCTGTGCCAGCCAGGACAGACCTGTGCTGGACCACACTGAGCTCCCAGTCCATGCCCGGCTGTGCCAGCCCCAGGCGGTGCCATGCTGGGCTGTATCAAGCCAGGCAGTCTGTGGCAGCCCCAGGCCATCCTGTGTGTGCCAGAGGCTGCCATGCTGGGTTGTGCTGTACAGAAAGACTCTGCCATGCTGGGATGTGCTGAGCCAGGCAGACAGTGCCAGCCCTGTGCCAGCCCCATGATGTGCTATACTGTGCCATGCCATACCAGACTGTGCCATGCCAGGCTGTACTGAGCTGGACCAAGCCAGGTAGACAATACCAGTCCCGGACTGTGCCATGCCATGCCAGCCCTATGCTGTGCCACTCCTGTGCCACAGCAGCTGCATGTCATGCCATGCCGTGCCATGCCAACCCTGTGCCATGCTATGCCATGCCAGTTCTGCCCTCTGACAGCTCCATGCCATGCCAGCCCTATTCCTTGCCATGCCAGCCCCATGCCATGCCAACCCTATGGCATGCCAGCCCCNGCGAGCACTTACCTGCCGCCGCCAGCGCCGCCAGCAGCCACCCCAGCATGGCCCACCGGGGGTGCCCTACACCAGATCCGGGGCTCCGCTGCCCTTCCTGGCTGCCCAATCCCCCCGCACCCGGTGGGTGCCCCTCTCCGGCGCGGCGGCAGCCCCGGCGCTCAGCGCCTGGTGTTTCCTCTTCTGCTCGCACCGTGCCGTTCCCAGGCAGGTCAGAGCGTGAGCCGTGAGTGCATGGCTCACTTTTACCAGAAACAAAAGAGAAAGCAACCCAAATATCCCCCTTTTTTGGCCGGCTCGGCTGCCGGGATGAGGCCAGCCCTGCCCCGCGGCTCCACCGCATGTCCCGGCTGCGCCACGTGCCCCGGCACGGAGAGGACGCAAAGGTGAGCGAAAGATGAGTCTTGGGGTTTTTCGTTGGGTTTTTGGTTTTGGGTTTTTATTTTACTTTGCAGGCTTCACAGGATGGTTTTGATCCTCTGCCTGTAACTGGGCGAACCTCCAAGGCTGGCGTTGTCCGGGTGTTTTTTTGGGGTGTAGAGGGTCTGTGTGCGTTTCCAAACCTGGTTGTGCTCGCCCCTGGCGCGGCTCGTTCCCTGTGCCACGAACAAAGCCCCAGTGAGGCGGGAGAGCGCGGTGGCACCGTGGCAGCAGCGGCAGCGGCCGTGTGACGGGCGGGTGACCCCGGGACGGTGGAGCCGGGTGGCACCGAGGGCCGTGCACAGAGTCCCCTTGTTCCCGCAGAAAGCGGCTCCTTGTGCGGCGCTCGCCCCGGGCCGGAGTGTCCCTGTGCTGGGACAGCGTGGGCACGGCCGCGATGGGGGCACAGGGGGTCTCCCTGGCACCTCTTGCCCTCCCTGTGTGGCCTCGCCCTCCTGCCCACCGGGTGGGGGGGACACATTAAGCTGTGCTGGACCAAACTGAGCCATGCTGGGCTATGCTGTGCCACAACAGACGGCAGGACTGGGCTGTGCCATGTTATACCAGGTCAGGTCGTGTTGAACTGTGCCATGCCAAGCTGCACCATGCTGGGCCATGCCATGCCAGACTGGACTGTCCTGTACTATGCCATACTGGGCTGTGCCGTGTTGTACCATGCCATGCCAAATGGCACTGTGCCGTGCCATGCTGGGCCAGGCAAAGCCATGCTGTACCATGCCATGCCAGACTGGACTGTCCTGTGCCATGCCAGGCTGTGCCCTGCTGGACCATGGCATGGCATGCCAGACTGGGCTGTGCCGTGCCATGCTGGACTGTAGTGGCCAGTGCTGCCTCAGGCCATCAGTGCTTGCTGTGCTGTGCTGTGCCAGCCAGGACAGACCTGTGCTGGACCACACTGAGCTCCCAGTCCATGCCCGGCTGTGCCAGCCCCAGGCGGTGCCATGCTGGGCTGTATCAAGCCAGGCAGTCTGTGGCAGCCCCAGGCCATCCTGTGTGTGCCAGAGGCTGCCATGCTGGGTTGTGCTGTACAGAAAGACTCTGCCATGCTGGGATGTGCTGAGCCAGGCAGACAGTGCCAGCCCTGTGCCAGCCCCATGATGTGCTATACTGTGCCATGCCATACCAGACTGTGCCATGCCAGGCTGTACTGAGCTGGACCAAGCCAGGTAGACAATACCAGTCCCGGACTGTGCCATGCCATGCCAGCCCTATGCTGTGCCACTCCTGTGCCACAGCAGCTGCATGTCATGCCATGCCGTGCCATGCCAACCCTGTGCCATGCTATGCCATGCCAGTTCTGCCCTCTGACAGCTCCATGCCATGCCAGCCCTATTCCTTGCCATGCCAGCCCCATGCCATGCCAACCCTATGGCATGCCAGCCCCATGCCATGCCATGCCAGCCCCATGCCATGCCAGCCCCATGGCATGCCAGCCCCGTGCCATGCCAACCCTCTGACATGCCAGCCCCGTGCTGTGCCATGCCATGCCAGCCCCGTGCCATGCTATGCCATGCCAGTTCTGCTCTCTGAGAGCTGCATGCTGTGCTAGCCCCATTCCGTGCCATGCCAGCCTCATTCTGTGCCATGCCAGCCCTGTGCCATGTTATGCCATGCTATGCCACGCCACGTCTGCGCTCTGACTACTCCATGCCACGCTAGCCCCATGCCTTGCCAACCCTATGGCATGCCAGCCCCGTGCCATGCTATGCCACGCCAGTTCTGTGCTCTGACTACTCCATGCCGTGCTAGCCCCATGCCGTGCCCCATTCCATGCCACGCCAGCCCCATGCCTTGCCAACTCTATGGCATGCCAGCCCCACGCTGTGCCATGCCAGCCCCATGCCATGCCAACCCTATGGCATGCCAGCCCCATGCCATGCCATGCCAGCCCCATGCCATGCCAGCCCCATGGCATGCCAGCCCCGTGCCATGCCAACCCTCTGACATGCCAGCCCCGTCCTGTGCCATGCCATGCCAGCCCCGTGCCATGCTATGCCATGCCAGTTCTGCTCTCTGAGAGCTGCATGCTGTGCTAGCCCCATTCCGTGCCATGCCAGCCTCATTCTGTGCCATGCCAGCCCTGTGCCATGTTATGCCATGCTATGCCACGCCACGTCTGCGCTCTGACTACTCCATGCCACGCTAGCCCCATGCCTTGCCAACCCTATGGCATGCCAGCCCCGTGCCATGCTATGCCACGCCAGTTCTGTGCTCTGACTACTCCATGCCGTGCTAGCCCCATGCCGTGCCCCATTCCATGCCATGCCAGCCTCATGCCTTGCCAACTCTATGGCATGCCAGCTCCCTGCCGTGCCATGCCAGCCCCATGCTGTGCCAGACCTATGGTATGCCAACCCTATGACATGCCAGCCCCGTGCCGTGCCGTGCTGTACCATGCTGTGCCAGCTCCGTGCCATGCTATGCCATGCCAGTTCTGTGCTCTGAGAGCTGCATGCTGTGCTAGCCCCATTCCGTGCCATGCCACCCTCATTCTGTGCCATGCCAGCCCCTTGCCATGTTACGCCATGCTATGCTACCCCAGTTCTGCGCTCTGACTACTCCACGCCGTGCTAGCCCCATGCCGTGCCCCATTCCATGCCATGCCAGCCTCATGCCTTGCCAACTCTATGGCATGCCAGCCCCGTGCCATGCCAACCCTCTGACATGCCAGCCCCGTCCTGTGCCATGCCATGCCAGCCCCGTGCCATGCTATGCCATGCCAGTTCTGTGCTCTGACAGCTCCACGCCGTGCTAGCTCCATTCTGTGCCATGCCAGCCCCTTGCCATGTTACGCCATGCTATGCTACCCCAGTTCTGCGCTCTGACTACTCCACGCCGTGCTAGCTCCATTCTGTGCCATGCCAGCCCCATGGCATGCCAGCCCCGTGCCATGCTATGCCATGCCAGTTCTGTGCTCTGACAGCTCCACGCCGTGCTAGCTCCATTCTGTGCCATGCCAGCCCTGTGCC
>VWZF01002813.1:393373-413669 GCA_013396755.1 Sclerurus mexicanus
TGTTCATTGGGAGCCCAGTGCCATGGGTGGGGGGGGGATTTAGGGTCCCAGGCCATCAGGGGATGCACATTTTGGGGTGCTGTGAGCCCACCCTGGGGGGGTATGGGTTGAGGAGGGGGAGTGTCTTGCATTGACAAGGGGGGAAATATCCCTGTGACCCACTGATGGGATGTATCCTATGTGGCACATGGCCTGAGCCAGGGTGAGGGTCCCCAAGGTGCCAGGAATCCAGGGGGCAAAGGATTCACATCCCTTTTGGCAGTGGGGCTGGGGCAGTGGTGGGGGGGCTGCATAAATGGGGTGCAAGAGGGGCTACCTTGGGTCTCCAGCTGCAATGCCAGGCTTGACCCAGGGAGGCTGGTGGCCTGTGTCCCCAGGGAGGGGGACAGGAGGTGCAGTGGACATAGCTGGTGGAGACTGGAACCTTCATCCAGCAGGTTTGGGGGGCTGTGTCTTGCCCAGGCATAAAACCCTTCCAAGGCTTTGTGTAAAAGAGGTGTTTAAGACAGTGCGGAGGCTGAGGAGAGAGATTCCCATTGTGAATGTCTTTCAGCCTTAGCGTGAGCTGGCACAAAGCAACACGGTTGCTTAGCAAAGGAATCCATCCCATCCTATCCTGGGAAGGCTCCTGCTTCACCTGGGCTCTGGGAATTCCTGCTGCTGGCACACGAGGATGGGCAAGGAGGACAGTTAAAAATTAAGACAAGGCATTGGATGGGGTTTTCCAGTCTGGGGTGGCAGAGGCCAGGGGGTGGCCCTGAGAGAGATGTGTAATTGGAAAGATGATCTAGGCAGTCATCTGTCTCCAGCTGAGCATGATGAGGCTGTAATTCTCATGAAGGGCAGAGGATTTACTCTTCTTTCGTTGGTATTCCTAGAATCCACGGTGAGAACCAGCCTGGCCTATTTTACAGTGGGCAGAAAGCATATGATGTTATTTAGTGGGATTAAGAGGTTTGAGGGATCCTAATTTCCCGTGGAGGGATGCTGAGAGGGCTGGGGCAGGGCAGGGGAGCTGGTGGTTCCATGGCTGGTGGGGTTCTGCTCCATGAATGCTGCCCGTGGCTGTTCACACCTCACACATCACAGGAGAACAGGCCAACAGGCACAACAGGCACCTGTTGCGACCCACCACCCAGAAAATGTGGCACGGGGACATGCAAGGGTGCAGCCCAGGGTTCTGGACAGTCTCTTCAGGCTATTTTCTTGCAAAAAGAAATAAATAAGTCTACACCCAACTTGTTACCCTGTGATTCCCTTTGGGGATTTGGGATTTTGCTCTTGGGAAGCGTCTGGGGTGTTGCTTGGTGCTCCAGGGTGGGTTAATAAGAGCACCCACAGTGCCAGGCTTTTGGCTGAGGTGGGATGAGAGGGCAGAGCAGCTCCACAGAGCGATGCCAGGTGCCTGGTGGGGATGTGAGGATGTGGTGGGGCCGTGCGTGGCCTGTGCCAGGCAGTGTGTTGCATTCCATCCTCCAGACCCCGGTCCCCAACCTCCCCCGTCCCAGCTCATTCCAGGCTCGTCGCTGGAGGCAGCTGAATTCAGGGCTGTCACAAGCCATGAGGACAAATGTCACGGAGAAACTTGGGATGAGCTGCTTGGTTCAGCGGGTTTCAAAGTTAAACACGGAATTTATCCGCGCTGGAAAGCGGTTTTTCCAGGACACGGTGATCCGTGGCACTTCCCCGAATCTCCAGGCACAGCAGTGCCATTTGGGGGGGCATGTGGAGGAAAAATGTCCACAGCCAGCAAGGAAGGGAGCAGGGAGCACTGACACGTGCTCCCAGTCACGCAGCGGGAGCGGAGCCGCCTGCTCTGCCCTTTGAGACTCTGCCTGCTCCCTTATCACCGCCCAACCCTGCCCTGCAGCTCCCGCCACCCTGCACCCTCTTGGGCCCAAACCCGTGGCTTTCTGCCTTGGAATCACCCGCCAGCAGTGCCCCACACCGGGCTGGCACCAGCACACGGTGCTCTGCCATCCTGGCAAGCTTTAGGGGTTGGATGCTGCGGGAGCGCAGTGGGAGCTGCAGCCTCTCCGTGCGTGTCCTGGTGATGGCTCTGCCCAACCCTCGATGTTCTGACCGAGCCACCCAGCCCCACTCTCCTGGGTCCTGGCAGAGCCCTTTGCCACTTAGAGACACCGGCGTTGTGCTGTGCAGCTGGATCCCGCTCTTCCCTCAGCTCCAAGAAGGCAGCCTGCGGGAGGCTCCCCAGGGAACTGATCACAGCCCCGTGGCTGCCAGAGCTCGAGGAGTGTTTGCACAACACTCTCAGGCACATGGCGGGATTGTTGGGGCTGCGCAGGGCCAAGAGTTGGACTTGATGATCCTCGTGGATCCCTTCCAGCTCAGGCTATTCTAGGATTCTGTGGAGCTGGGAGATGCCGGTTCCTCCTCACAGGCAACCTCGGGACGGGTGACACATTGTTTTGCTCCAGGCTTTGGGGTCACACTGGCTTTCACACACTTTCCACATCCTTTGAAAGAAGTGCTGGATGGCGACGGCAGCGCCACAGCCGGGGCAGCCTCAGCGTGAGCAGTGCGGGAGATGCTGACAGCGATTTTCCACTCCATTTTTGGTACCAAATGTGCAATTAAGTGATGGAGGCAGAGAGGGCAGCAGCCCCAGCTCCTGCCTTTGGGGCTTGGCAGCTCCTCTCTGCCCTGGGGCTTGTTTCTAGCCCGAGGTTTCTGCGTGTGAAGGATGGGATGCAGCTGGTTCCCATCGTGCAGATGATGCGTCAGGCGAAGGGGGGTTAAAGTGGCGCAAGATGGTTGCGGAGCTGAGGGTGGAGCGCGCGGAAACAGGAAACGTCGGCCTCTCTCTGTGTCACCATTACTGGAACTTGCTTCGCTGGAGGCTTGTTGTCGCTTCCAAAACGAAACCAAGCGAGCAGGAGGCAGCCCCTCGTCCCCCCGGGCCGTCCCCCTGCACCGCACGGGCACACGCGCACCCCAGTCCCCGTGGCAGCACAGGCAGCCAGGCACTG
This sequence comes from Sclerurus mexicanus, assembly GCA_013396755.1. Classification (NCBI taxonomy): domain Eukaryota; kingdom Metazoa; phylum Chordata; class Aves; order Passeriformes; family Furnariidae; genus Sclerurus; species Sclerurus mexicanus. Next base: position 396,364 of record VWZF01002813.1, read on the forward strand.
GCAGAGCTGGGCACTCTTGGCAGCCCTGCTGGTCAATGAGCCCCTGCCAGGGCCACCGTGGTGCCGTGGCACGGCTGCCCACACTGCCTCTGGGTTGCCCCTGCCCCGGGGTGGGTGCTGGGCTGAGCCTTAGCTGGGGTTCAGGCCTGTGTTTCAGTGAGAAAATCAAATGGAGTGGGCAGGAGAGCGGGTGTAGATTGGATATTAGGAAGACATTCCTGGATGTGAGGGTGGGGAACCCCTGGCACAGGTTGCCCCATCCCTGGGAGTGTCCAAGGCCAGGTTGGACGGGGCTTGGAGGAACCTGGGCTGGTGGAAGGTGTCCCTGCCCATGGCAGGGGGTGGAACAAGATGATCTTTAAGGTCCCTCCCAACCCAAACCAGCCTGGGATTCTGTGGTTCTAGGAAGGGTGAATGGGTGGAGGGGGAGGTTTCTGCCTCCCCACAGCATCTCAGCTCAGCCCAGGTGCTGAGCAGGACTCTCCAAGCCCTCCAAAGCCACCGCAGCTCCAGGGCAGTCAGGGAGTGCAGGTCCCAGAGGGGCACCCAGAGACCCCTCACCTTGGGTGCAGGGGAGTCTAGAGGAAGTTGAGCCATCAGAAAAGGGTTTTGGGGGTCCCAAACAGTTCCTCTCATTGCCAGCTCGGCCGAGACCTTCTGACTTGAGCAGAAGAGTTGAGGTTCCTGGTTTGAGCTCCCCTAAAACCACAGCAGGAGGAGCTGTGCAGGGGGGAGGTGCCAGGGGGAGGTGAGGGGTGCTGGGTGTCATGTGTGTAGAGCTCTGACCGTGCCTTGCTGGTGTTGGCTGCTCGTTGTGCCTTGTACATCCACCCGGAGGAACAACCTGCTGTGAAACACTGTCCTTTACACCCTGGGTGCTGCATCTGCTGTTCCCTTCTGGTTTGGGGATCCGTGAAGAATCCCTTTGCTCAGAGCTCACCCTCTCAACGTGGTGGGTGTATCTGGCCACGGTGTGATGTTAAAAGATGTCCTTTAAGTAGCAGCATCTGTGTGGGTTCCTGTTCCCAGCCTGGTGAGGAAACTCAGTGTGTTTTGCAGCCTGAGGAAGCGGAAATAGAAGGTTGTCTTCGTGCTTGAGCTCCTGCTCCGTGCCGTGGAGATCTGCGGTTCCCTCTTGTCAGGCTGAGAGAGAACTTAAATGAGCCCATCATGTTTGAAATGTGGTTAAAACGTGGGAGTGGGGTATGACAAGAGTGGGGCTGCAGCTCCCCTGTGGGAACTTTTGAGACTGAGCCACCCTTGCAAGCAGCTTTGGGCTCAGGGCTTGGGGAAGGGCTGAAAGGAAAGGAAAAATGAAATTCTTGCAAGGGTTGAAATCCTGTGAGTTGGGAGGGCGGGAATGGAGTTGGAGGTATGAAAACCCAGTGCTTGTGGATGTGGCCTTTCGGAGATGCTCTGTGGGATGCCAGGATGAGGTACCAGGATGGGAGTTTTGGAGTGTTTGGGTTGTCAAGGTGCCGACTCTACTTTTCACCTGGTGCTGGCACGCTCCCCTCCCCCTGCTGCCTGCTGGAACTCTGCTGGAGCATCGCAAATGCCTGGGGACACCACCAAGTCTCAGGGGGTCAGGGGCCACCTGCCCTCTCCCCTGTGACACAGGGACCACCGAGTGTGGGGAGGTTTGTAGGAACTGGGCTCGTTTTCCCTGCAATGGAGCAGGTCTGGTTGTGGCCGCTTGGCGTTTCCATCGCTTCCTCCTTTTACATCCCTTTTTCTGTTCCTTCCCTGGGGCTGTTGCCAGGGGCCTCCTGCCTCTGCCTCCCCAGAGAGCCAAAACCAGAAGTGGGACCTCGACGAGACGGTTCGTTATTAAAAATAACCCTGCTGGCCCATCCCAGCAGCTCTGAACGTGGGGATGGACCTTCCCTGCGGCGGGACATCCGTAACCACTGGGGTGGAGCAGCCGTGCTCCATGGCATGGGGCTCCATGTGCGAGCAGATCCTTTCATTCCTGAGCCCAGACAGCTCTGCCCGTCCTCTGCTTCCCCAGGTTAATTCCCTCTTCTTCTCCCCTAGTTGCCGAAGCAGCAATAGGAAGAGCTTGGTGGTGGGCACCCCCTCTCCGACCCTCTCCCGGCCACTCTCCCCCCTCTCTGTGCCGACAGGTAAGTGATGTCCCAGCAGATGGGTTGAGCGTCTCCCAAAATTACCAAAGTGTTTTGGAGGGGTCCTGGAGGACGCTTCTCTTCTGCAGCCACTTGTTAACACCAGTGGGCTGGCTCCTGGCTGCAGGTGCCTTTTCTGGGAGGGAATAGTTTGGGAGGTGGTTTAACCTCTCTGTCCTCTGAGGAGCAGCCTGTAGCACCCCGGGCATCACACTGGGGTGGCTTTTGGGGTGACTTTTGCCCCTTTCCCCCTGCAGCCGGGAGCAGCCCCTTGGACAGCCCCCGCAACTTCTCTGCCAGCACCTCCATCAACTTCCCCTTCGCTCGCAGGTGAGCTCCCAACCCCAGCCCCAGCCCAGTAATATCACTAATAATTATCCTCCACCAACTGGGACTGTTCTGTTGATCTCAAGTGATCATTTCGCGTCTATTTTTGCTTTTTTTCTCCCTGATTTCTGCTCTGGTTGCTCTGCCATGACTGGTTCCTCCCACCACCCCAGCCATGCTCCTCGGACTGACAGGTGAGTACTGGGGTGGGCAGGGGCTGCATTTTGGGGAGGTGTCTACTCCACATCATCATGGACCTTCTTTTTTAACTGTCAAAGGCCGGGTTGGACAGTGCTTGGAGCCCCCTGGTCTACTGGAAAGTGTCCCAGCCCACGGCAAGGGGATTGGAACTGAATAGTCTTTAAGGTCTCTTCCAAACCAAACCCATCTAGAACTCTGTGATTCTTTGTTGCCTCCCTGGATGGGAGATTTTGCACCAGGACTGGGCTGTCTGCAGCTCTGGGAGCCCAAATACCCCTGTTCCCATCACACCAGCCCTGGCCACGTGCTCAGCCCCAGCCCCGACCCGCTCCAAGCTCTCCTCGTGGATGCTCAGCAGATGGCCCTGGATGGATGCTCACCCAGGTCCCCGCAGAGGCAGCTCTTGCTGCATCCCCTCCCCAGCCCACACCACTCCAGATGCAGCCACCGAAACCCCGCTGAAGCAATTAATTCATTGCACGCAGGGAGGCGGGTGGCCGATTTCACCCCATCGATCCTCGCGTGGAAAAACGCTGGGGGCTCATGGATTGTTTGCACGCCCGTAACAGAGTGAAAAGCCAGATGCCGGGGTCAGGAGTTTGGGAGAGCTGGAGCCAGAGCCGGCACCCCGCCAGCTCCTGGAGTCCTTGACCCCCACGGGAAGCAGCAGCGGGAGGTGAAGGGCCTCGTCTTGACCCATCCTTTAGAAACAGGTCCAAGAGGAAGGACTCGCCTACATATGAGCAGGGGCCTTCCTGTTTATAGCCAGGCTCTGCTCCGCGGCGCCTGCTGTCTCGGGATGAGTCTTTGGGAATCCTGGTTTCTCACTGAGAGAGCTCCCACCAGGCTGAATTTTGCTCTGATTAAAAGTCAGATGCCTGCAGGGATTTTTTTCCCCCCTGTCTGACATGGGTTTGACCAGCCCCAGTGCCCCCCACCCTTGATTTCACCTGGTTCCAGCCCCTTCTGAAAAGAGGTTTCAGGGCTCTATTACTCAAGCCAAACCTGCATCCTCTTCCCCCTCTTTTTGCTCTCGTGTTATTGATTTGCATTTAGGTGTTGTTTTTCCCCCCTCTACGTGACTGTCACGTTTGCACTCGCAGGGCTGATGGCAGAAGGTGGTCACTGGCTTCGCTACCCTCCTCTGGCTATGGGACCAACACCCCCAGCTCCACGGTCTCGGTAACATTTGCTTTCTCATGGCAGTAGATGATAACCTAAAACCCCTTGGCTTTTGGTGAAATGTCTTCCAGAGCTCTGTGGCGCCAATTCCCAGGCACCCACCTAGGAATGCCTTAGCTGTAGCTGCATCCTGCTTCCCAAACAAGCTTTTAGGAAAGTCACAGGGCTTGGCTAAGGGCTTACAGTGTCCCTGGGAGTTACAGCATCCCTGGGAATTACAGAATTCCTGGGGTTGCAGCATCCCGGGGATTACAATATCCCTGGGAGTTAGAGCATCCTCTGGAGTTGCAGCATCCCTGGGAATTGCAGTATCGCTGGGCTTTAAAGCATTCTTGAGGTTACAGTATCCCTGAGGTTAAAGCAGCCCTGGGAATACAGCATCCCTGGGGTTAGAGCACTCCAGGGAATACAGCATCCCTGGGGTTGCAGCATCCCTGGGGTTACAGAATCCCTGAGGTTAGAGCAGCCCTGGGAATATAGCATCTCTAGGGTTGCAGCATCTCTGGGGTTGCAGCATCCCTGGGAATTACAGTATCCTTGGGAATTACAGTATCCCTGGGCTTTACAGCATTCCTGAGGTTACAGCATCCCTGAGGTTAGAGCATCCCATGGAATACGGCATCTCTGGGGTTGCAGCATCTCTGGGGTTGCAGCATCCCTGGGGTTGCAGCATCCCTGGGAATTACACCATCCCTGGGAATTACAGTATCCCTGGGCTTTACAGCATTCCTGAGGTTACAGCATCTCTGGGGTTACAGCATCCCTGAGGTTAGAGCATCCCTGGGTGTCACGGGGTGAGGGTGCACGGGGCACATCCCGACCACACAGGGGAATGGCCAGGCAGGAGCCACCTGGGATGCTGCAGGTACACGGGATGGAGCTCACAAACCTGGATTAAGTGGGAGAGTGGGGGAATTTGGGATGGCACTGGGCAGTACAGACCTCCCCGACCTTGCCTTCTCCATACCTCACATTCCTAAGCACACAACATGCTACGTGTCCATATTTCCATCCTCCTAAGAGGGTCCAGGGAGTATTTCCCTCACGGGCTTGCTGGTTTCTAACCAAAAACCACTGGGAAGCACGGATCCATCTCCTGACCTCCTGCATCTCTCTCTCTGTCTCTCTCTCTCTTCCCAGTCATCTTCATCCTCCCAGGAGCGCCTGCACCAGCTGCCGTACCAGCCCACCCCCGACGAGCTGCATTTCCTTTCTAAGCATTTCCGCAGTTCGGAAAGCGTCACGGACGAGGAGGGCCGGCACTCGCCCTGCCTGCGGCCCCGATCCAGGAGCCTCAGGTACAGCAGCCACCCTGGGCAGGCACCCACGGCGCTGCCGGGGTGATGCCCTGGCTGCTGCCCCTGCCTTCCCGTGAGCTGTTCCTGGGATATCCCGCTCCGGCTAAGCCTGTCCCAAGGTGTTTACCCTGATGACCCTTTGCAGGGAAGTGGAGAAACTTTGGCTTGAGGTTGCGGATGTTTCATCCCTGGAAATGGTCAAGGTCGGGTTGGGTGGGGCTCCAAGCCACCTGGTCTAGTGGAAGGTGTCCCTGCCCGTGGCAGGGTTGGACTAGATGAGCTTTAAAGGTCCCTTTCAACCCAAACTATTCCATGATTCCAAGCTCCACGGGCACTAAGGCCTGGTTCTCAGCATCTCCATGGCATTGCTCTCCTGGCCAGCAGGCAGCACCTGAGAGGGAGATTTCCTGGGGCTGAAGCTGGAGAAAGTGGGATTTGTTCCGAAATAGTTGGTTTGCAGCCTCTTGCTCAATTGTCTGAATGGTTTTGGTGGTGAGGAGGGGGCCACCAAGCAGCAGCCCGAGTGGTGGCCATCCTCATAGTGCTGACTTGCTGGTAAAAGGTTCAAAATCCCATTTCTGAGCTTGGATCAGGAAACATCACCTTTGTTTGCTGGGGCTGGCCTTTGCCTCGGCAGAAAAACCCCACCAGGAGTGCAGGTGAATGGGCATTTGTGGGCTGGAAAGAGGAAAATTTGGAGAAGCCATCAAGCCAGTGACCAGAGCATCATGTGAGCTGACCCTACAGACCCTACAGACCCTACAGACCCCACAGACCCACTGAGCTCCACATTGCTGCACCAAGACCTCCTGGGCAAGGAGCCACCCACATTTACACTCGTCCAGCACCACAAGCTTGTGCTTTTTGCAAGGGATGTTTTGGTTAAATCCTCTTTTCCCTCTGAAAAATCTCCCTACCCTCTTTGCACCAGAGTCAGAGCCACGGCCCTGCGTGTTGTCAGCTGAAATTTCATTAAAATCAGATTAATTATGTGACAGGGTTTTGTAGGTAGTGAGGTTTTCACCAAGGACATGCCAGCTCTGCAGCTGGCACGGCACAGGCTGAGCTGGGCTGGGCTGGGGCTGGCAGTGGAAGGCCTGGATCTGGTTTTAATCATCACATTTATTATTTTACAGTGGTTAATGAGTTGCTGGCTCTTCCTGGTACTTGCTTTGCATAACGGGATCACCAGGAAGGGGCCTGGGAGTGGCAGTATTGGGTGAGGGCAGGAGACAAGCCACGTTTAATGAAGGTTCCTGTGTCCACCACTGGGTTTGGTTGGGTGTTTTGTTTGCTGGTGAGCTGCAAAAAGGGCAGTGGTGGCAAGAAATTGTGGGATCTGGAGGAAGGGAAGGATGAGCTTGTTCTTCAAAGCCAAGTGGCTGATGGACCAGCCTCTCAGCTCTGGATTTTTAACTGACTCGTGTTTGGAGACCTGGGTTTGCAGGAGGTTAACCTTCCATGGACCACATCCCAGGGACCTTTCAGATCCACGTGCAGTGGGAGAGATGCTGCTGGCAGTGCTGGCCCAAGGCTGGTGGCTCCATTAGGATGAGCTTTAACCACTTGGAATCAGGAGTCAGGAGGAGGGAACAAATTGTTCTCCAGGGGTAGTAGCTATTTGCATATATGTAAATGAGTTGAACCTCATAATGCAACTGGTTTCCTCCCTCCACAGCCCTGGACGGACGAGTGGAACGTTTGATAATGAGGTTGTGATGATGAACCATGTCTACAAGGAGAGGTTCCCCAAGGTAACTTCCAGGACTGGGGGGATGAGCGTGTTGGTCCTGGCAGCATCTTCCCTGGGACAACTCTCCTCTGTGCTGGAGTATGGAATGCACAGGGAGATACTGGGGAGTGTTGAGGTGTTAATGGGGAAACAGGGAGCTGTGGGTCTGCCTCGTCACACAGGCAGCAAGAGGTCTCTGGAGACTTTGGTGGAGCTTTCCCAGTCTGCTGGAAGCTGGGTCCTCCTAGGTGGAGCCATGCTGTGCACGTGGATATGGGAGCTGCAGGAGGTGTCCGTGTGAGATCCTGGTTGGCCAAACCCAGAGCAGGAGGTGTCACTGTGAGATCCTGTCTGACCAAATCCAATGCAGAAGATGGTAGGATGAGATCCCAGCTGTCCAAAACCAATGTAGGAATGGTAGGATGGGATCCCAGCTGTCCAAACCCAATGTAGTAGTGGTAGGATGAGATCCCAGCTGTCCAAACCCAACATAGGAGTGGTAGGATGAGATCCCAGCTGTCCAAACCCAACATAGGAGTGGTAGGATGGGATCCCAGCTGGCCAAACCCAATGTAGGAGTGGTAGGATGGGATCCCAGCTGTCCAAACCCAATGTAGGAGTGGTAGGATGAGATCCCAGCTGTCCAAACCCAACATAGGAGTGGTAGGATGGGATCCCAGCTGGCCAAACCTAATGCATGGCATGGTTACCTGTGTTCCTGGGCATCACTGTCCGTTCTGCCTTGCAGGCCACAGCGCAGATGGAAGAGCGTCTGCAGGACACCATCACCAACTTCTCCCCGAGCAGCACCCTGCCCCTGGCAGATGGGGTGCTGGGCTTCATCCACCACCAGATCATCGAGCTGGCCCGGGACTGCCTGGCCAAGTCCCAGGGGGCTCTCATCACCTCCCGCTACTTCATGGAGCTGCAGGAGAAACTTGAGAAGATGCTCCGAGACGTGAGTACGGGGCAGATCCCTGCCTGGTGCCGTCTCCTGAGGCCACCACTTCATCCCCAGCTTCTGTCTCCTCCCCGGCAGGCTCAGGAGCGTTCGGAGAGCGAGGAGGTGAAGTTCATTGACCAGCTGGTGAGGAAGCTGCTGATCATCATCTCCCGTCCTGCTCGACTTCTGGAGTGCCTGGTAAGACACGGATGTGTCTTGTCTTTCATGGTCCATGCTAGACCAGAGAGGAGGCAAAGCCTCCAGGATGCCCCATCCTTGAAAGTGTCCAAGGCCAGGTTGGACAGGGCTTGGAGCAACCTGGCCTAGTGGAAGGTGTCCCTGCCCATGGAAGGAGATGGTCTTTCAGGTCTCTTCCAACCCAAACCGCTCTGTGATTTTCCGGGTGGTTTTTTTTTGGCTGACGTGCCAAATTTCTAAAGCACTTGCCTTTGTGCTGTGGCTCCTCCAGCTGGAGGAAGAAGACGTGGTGCAATGTGCTGTTGATGTGCTTTGTTTTCCCTCCAAGGCCAACTCATGAGCTTTTTCCCCTCACTCTTGACATGGGGAATGATGGGGGAATGATGCATCCAGGGTCTATCCCCAATTACAGGTGTCACCTGCAAGGCCTAGAGAGGTTTTAATTTTGTAAAATCTCTCTCCTCAACTGTGCTTGGTTTTCCCCATGCAGGAGTTTGACCCAGAGGAGTTTTACCATCTCCTGGAAGCTGCAGAAGGACACGCCAAAGTTGGCCAGGGAGTAAAGACTGATATTCCCCGATACATCATCAGCCAACTGGGGCTCGTCAAGGACCCACTGGAGGGTAAGGAAACACTTGGGTTGATGCCCCCAAGGTCTACAGTGAGCTTTGGCCTCCCAGTTTGACCAGTGGTGAGCGTGAATGAGCACTGGGAGGTGACAGGGGGACCTGTAGGGCTGAGCTGGTGTCACAGCAGGACCATGATGATGTCCAAGTCCTCCTGGCCAGTCCCACATCCCTCATTATTGCTTCCAACACGTTCAGCAAAGCAGATTAAGCTCAAAAACACTTAATCCGTGGCCCTGGGGGGGAACCATAATCCCCAGAGAACGCAGGAATGACTATCAAAAAAAGAATTATATAAATGTGTAACCTCGTGTTGAACCTCTTAACGTCATGACCTGAATTTCTCCATACGAAGGCTCGAGCAGAGCATGTGGCTGAACCCCCGTGGGATCTCCGAGTTTGGAGGGGCAGTGGTTGGGGAGGGGGTGATTTTGGTGGGGGTCTCGAGCATGAAGAAATTGAACCCCATCCCTGTCATCCCCAGAGATGGGCCAGCTGGATCACTTCGACAGCGGGAACACCATCACGCCGGAGAACGACGATGCCTGTGAGGTGAGCGTGGTCTCACCGGGGTGTCCCACCTGCTGCCTCCAGCTTCCTCCTGCCCCACTCCACACCAGAGCTCCTTGCAGCAGCTCCTCTGCTGTCCTAGACTGGGAGATGTTCATTTGGGTTGTCCCCAAGGGTGACTGATGTGTTCAAGGGTAATATCTCACAGCCCCTTGTCTGGCTTCTTGAGCAGACAGAGCTCAGTGTGGGCTCTTGATCTGCAGAGCGTCTTGGGCTTCTGGTTTGGGGTTTGTGGCTGGAGAGGGCTCTGGCAGCACGAAGGTCTTAGGGGCGATACACGATGGTGCTGGGTGAATTTCTGCCTGCAGTCATAGCGCTGGAACATTAGGAAACGTTGAAAACCTTCTGTGTCTTCTTCAGAGCCAGCCTTCAGTCACTGTTCCGCGGAGGAAACCCTGCGAGGGGGACTTCGAGACCATCAAGCTGATCAGCAACGGGGCTTACGGGTGAGCTGGGAAGCTCCTACCACTTGTCTCCATCCACAAACCACTCCAAAGTCCTCCCTGCCCGAGCGCTGTGGGGCTGGGTGGTCAGTCCTGGTGGGTGGAGGATGCATTCGGAGGTGCAGCCATCTCGCTGTCTCTAGGGCTGTGTACCTGGTGAGGCACCGGGAGACGCGGCAGCGCTTCGCCTTGAAGAAAATCAACAAGCAGAACCTCATCCTGAGGAATCAGATCCAGCAGGTGTTCGTGGAGAGGGACATCCTCACCTTTGCAGAGAACCCCTTCGTGGTCAGCATGTTCTGCTCCTTTGAGACGAAGCGACACCTGTGCATGGTGATGGAGTACGTGGAAGGTGAGAACAGGGGCTGGGTGGTGCAGAAGGGGAGGATATCAATGTCTGAGCATGGAGGACACCACCTGGACATCTCCTGCCCTGCTTTGCTCCAGGGAGCAGAGGGAAGCTTTTGTGATCCTGAGTCTCACCTTGATGAAGGTGGTGGCCGTGGTCACCTAGGAGAGTGTTTGTGCCCCATGCCCAGGGATTAGCTGCTCTGAGGAGGGATGTGAGGGTCTGGCTGGGAGCCTGCTGGGCCTGCTGACCTCCCTGCCTTCTCTGAGCCCCTCCTCTGTCCCCACAGGGGGGGATTGTGCCACATTGCTGAAGAACATGGGCCCGCTGCCTGTCGACATGGCAAAGATGTACTTTGCCGAGACGGTTCTTGCGCTGGAGTATCTCCACAACTACGGCATCGTCCACCGGGACCTCAAACCTGACAAGTGAGCACATGGGTCAGGTCTGAGCAGGGGTGGGGTTGGCTTTGGGTGGGGAAGGGAAAGCCAAGAGGCTAGGGCAGAATGTGGTAATGGATTTTGGTGCCCAAAGTCCTGGTTGTTGCCCCAGGACCAGAGGTTCTGGGGTGCGGCTGGTCCTTCTCAGGTCTCCCCAGAAGCAAACAGCAGTGCCGTGGGGTGTCTGTCTTCTCTTGCAGTTTGCTCATCACCTCCATGGGTCACATAAAGCTGACGGACTTCGGTCTGTCAAAGATCGGCCTGATGAACATGACCACGAACCTCTACGAGGGGCACATGGAGAAGGACACTCGGGAGTTCATGGACAAGCAGGTAGGATGTCCTGCCCCGCTTGGCTCACCTGCTGTCACTGGGGGCCGGGACAGCCCTGGGACTTGTTGCCAAAGTCACTGCAGAGGTGTCAGCCACTGCTCCCCACGCAGGTGTGTGGCACCCCGGAGTACATCGCCCCAGAAGTCATCCTCATCCAGGGCTACGGGAAGCCCGTGGACTGGTGGGCCATGGGCATCATCCTCTACGAGTTCCTGGTGGGCTGTGTCCCCTTCTTCGGAGACACCCCCGAGGAGCTCTTTGGGCAGGTCATCAGTGGTGAGTGGCAGTGGCAGGTTTGCTCCTTGGCTTGCTCTTCCCAGCAGTCACGGCTTGTCCTTGACTCACGGGGAGCTTCATTCCTTCGTGCCGTACTTGGGTGAGCCATGAGGGGGTTCCTCCAGCTTTGATTTCCCACTTTGGGAGGATGCTTTACCCGCTGCACTTCCCCGGGGACTTTCCTGTTGCCCAGAAGTGTCCAAACCGTTCCAGCTATTCCAAACTCCCTCTCCATTTTCCTTGCAGATGAAATTATGTGGCCAGAAGGGGATGAGGCCCTTCCTGCTGACGCCCAGGACCTGATCACACGGTTGCTGAGACAGTGTCCCCTCGAGCGCTTGGGCACTGGTATGTGTGTGCCAGCCCCCGTGTGGCACCCAGGAGGTGACCTGGCACCCTGATTCCAGTCAAGCTTGCGTGGCTTTGAGTCCAAAGCATGTCCTGACACACTGGGGGTGCTGGGAGGAGGTCTCCTGCTCAGGGTTCACCTCGGGAAGGCTTCACAGGGCTCTGGTCTGTCCTGTTTAAGCCACTTGCTCTTCATGGAGGAGAGACTGTTCCATTCAGGATGGGAGCAGGAGCATCCCAGGTCCTGCCCCGTCCCCCTGATGTGGGTTTCTCCGCCTGGCAGGAGGTGCACACGAGGTGAAGCACCACTCCTTCTTCCTCCACCTGGACTGGAACGGGCTGCTGCGGCAGAAGGCTGAGTTCATCCCCCAGCTGGAGTCGGAGGACGACACCAGCTACTTTGACAGTGAGGCTGAATCCATCCCCTTCCCCCCTCTGCCAATCCGTCATCCCAGCACCCGTGGGTCTCCTGGGTGAAGCTGAGCCCACAGAACAGACACAATCCTCTTTCCGGGCCGCTCACCCTCACTGACTTTCTCCCCCCGGGACTCCCCTGGGATTTGGGACTGGGCTGCCACCCCACGGCTGTGGGTCCCACTGCAGGCAGGGTGTAGGTGTTGCAGGCAGGGTGACAGCCCTGCCCACTCTGGCTCTTGCTTTCAGCTCGCTCCGAGCGGTACCGCCACTTGGATTCGGAGGATGAGGAGACCAACGACGAGGAATCATCGGTGGAGATCGGGCAGTTCTCCTCCTGCTCCCACCGCTTCAGCAAGGTGCCCCAGTCCCTCCTCCAGCATCCAAAATGCTTTGGCACTGCGACCAGTGCAGTTGTGCCAAGCACCAGCATCTTGGCTGACGCTGGAGCACCTGGATTCCCAAATTTCTGCTCCTTGCTGACAGCTCCTCTCCTCCTCAGGTGTACAGCAGCTCGGAGTTCCTGGCAGTCAACTCCAACCTCAGCCTCTCGTCCTCCGACCGGAGTCACAGTGATGAGAAGGAGGAGCGGTGGGACAGGCACTCAGGAGACGAGGACAGGAGCCGGCCAGCAGGCACTGAGCCCCGGTGTGTTGTGGGGAGGGGATGGTGTGGGCTGGTGGGGGCTTCTCCTGGTGCTGAGGGTTTGTGGCAGCATCGAGGCTTTGTGGCAACACTGAGGGTTTGTGCTGGGACCGAGGGTTTGTGCCGACATCAAGGGTTTGTGCCGGGACCAAGGGTTTGTGCCAACATCGAGGGTTTGTACCACCATGAAGGGTTTTTGCTGGAACTAAGGGTTTGCAGAGGGGTCAGTGGGATGCATCCTGGGGTGCTGCAGCATCCCAGTGCCACCCCCTCACCCATCTCTGGTAGTGCTGAGCCCTCCCGCTCTTCCCACGCAGGCTCCGCTCCTGGACATCCGGCAGCTCCACACCATACACCTCCCGGCACGAGCGAAGCCGCAGCCCCACCGTGCTGCCCAGCACCCTCAGCCTGGACACCATGCCCAAGTTTGCCTTCTCCTCGGAGGATGAGAGCCCCTGTGTGGCACCCTCCAAGCCGGAGAGACCCAAGTTTGTGGTGGGAGAGCCCGACGTGGGCACTGGCGGCGCGGTGAAGCAGTCGGCGTTATCTGGTGCGTAGGCTGCGGGAATTGGTGTGGGATGCTCCAGGACCAGCTGGGGTCCTGCACGGCACGGATTTCTCCACATCCCCAAACTCTCCCTCCTTCCCTCTGCGCAGCTGATCTCGTCAGCCTGAACCGCATCCGCCTCCGGAGCAACAGCACCGGCACCAAAAACTCGACTCCGCGGAGCCTGGAGCCGAGCGGGGGCCGGCGGCTGAGCACCCAGAAGGATGTGCCGGAGAGGCAGAGAGCCTCGCTGGGCAGCCGTGTCCCCAAATCTGCCTCCGTCTCAGCCCTGTCCCTCATCATCACGTCAGGTCCGTGTGCTGCCCGGCTTATCCTGGTGCACGGTGCTTGCTGCGTGGTTTTCCCGGGCTGAGCCAGCTTCTCCCGCTTGCAGATGACTTTGGTGGTGGTGCCTTGATGAGCCCCATCTCCCCCCACTCCCTCTCATCCAACCCCTCTTCCCGTGATTCGTCCCCGAGCCGGGACTCGTCCCTCGCCATCGCCAGCCTGCGGCCACCCATCATCATCCACAGCTCGGGCAAGAAGTACGGCTTCACCCTGCGGGCCATCCGCGTCTACATGGGCGACAGCGATGTCTACACTGTCCACCACATGGTCTGGGTACGTGTGGGGAGGCACTGGTGGGAAAACCCCAGGAGGAAACGGGCAGGCTTGCATCTGAATAAAACCCTCCTCTTCTGGCTGCAGAGCGTGGAAGAGGGGAGCCCTGCACAGGAGGCAGGGCTGAGAGCAGGCGATCTCATCACACACGTGAACGGCGAGTCCGTGCTGGGTTTGGTTCACCGGGACGTTGTGGAGCTGCTGCTCAAGGTGGGTGTCCAGAGCTGCTGCTCAAGGTGGGTGTCCCGAGCTGCTCTGCCCACCCTGGACTGGGACATCAATTCAGCAGCTCCCTGGCATCGCCTCTGCCAGCAGCTGAGGCAGGAGCTGGTTCGGATCCGCTCCTGCAGTGCTTTGTTCTCCACCCCTCAGAGCGGCAATAAAGTGGCCCTGCGCACCACGGCCCTGGAGAACACCTCCATTAAAATCGGCCCCGCGCGCAAAAACAGCTCCAAGACCAGGATGGCACGGAGGAGTAAGAAGAGCAGGAAAAGGGATGGCCAGGACAGGTGGGTAGAACCAGGATGGGATAAAATGGATGAGGTTTGTCCTGGTGGGTGCCACGCTGGGGAGGTGCTGTGGATATGCCATGCTGAGGTGTACAGCGGGATCCGCTCCTGCCAGCACTGGGTTGGATGCTCAGGATCTGCCATACCAGGATGTTCAGCGGGGTCCAGTCCCGCTGGCTCTGGGTCATCAGACTTGTGGCTGACAGTTTTATAGAGACCCCAAGGTTATTCTTGTCCCCTGCAGTAGGAGAAAATCCCTTTTCAAGAAGATCTCCAAGCAGTCATCAGTCCTGCACACCAGCCGTAGCTTCTCCTCCGGTCTCCATCACTCGCTGTCCTCCAGCGAGAGCCTCCCAGAGTCCCCCACACACAGCCTGTCCCCGGGCCCCACTACGCCCTGCCGGAGCCCTGCTCCCGACCTGCCCTCAGGTACCCCAACCCACGGCGAGGGGGGATATCAGGGGATCGGGCAGGGTGGGACGCCGCGGGTCCCTCGGGGATGCCGTGTGTCCCTCCTTCCCTCCGGTGACGTGTTTCTCTTTGTGTGGCAGATGCTGTGTCCCCGCAGAGCACCTCTCCCTCCTCCAGCACCCCGACGTCCCCCGCCNACCCCGACGTCACCCGCCGGCCACGTGCGCCCCAGCTCCCTGCACGGGCTGGCCCCGAAACTGGGCGGGCCACGCTACAAAGTGGGGCGTCGCAAATCCACCAGCAGCATCCCCCCCTCGCCCCTCGCCTGCACCCCTTCCTCCCAGCGCCCACCTTCTCCCCAGCGCTCCCCGTCACCGCTCCCCGGCTACCCCAAGGCCCCCCATTCCTTCCAGGGCAAGACCCTGTCGCCCCCCACCATCGTCCGGCAGAGCTCCCGGCCCCGCAGCGCCGACTGCCCCCGCTCCCCGCTCCTCAAGCGCGTCCAGTCGGCCGAGAAGATCGTCACCATCCTGGCCGAGAAGAAGAGCTGCGGCGGCCGCAAGCTGGGGCTGGAGATGCCCGCGATGGATGGCGAGGCCATCGGGGAGGGGGAAGCGCTGCCCTACCCCCTGGAGCACGGTTATCACCCCGCCAGCTCCCGGCTCGGCGAGAGGCACGACCGGGACCAGGAGATGGTGGTCATGCGGCGCCTGAACCTCTCCGAGCGCCGGGACTCCTTCAAGAAGCAAGAGGCGGTTCAAGAAGTGAGTTTTGACGAGCAGGAGACGGTGCCGGGAGGCGAAGACGGCGGGAAGGGCGAAGACACGGCTCTCCAGGGCGGTGGAGCGGCGGAGCAGCAGCCGAAGCCGAAGCCCAGCCCGGTGCCGCAGATCGCGGTCCAGGGCTCCGAGAGCGACGAGCAGGAGCCGGCGGTGGCCGAGTGGGAATGCCAGGGCTCCTACCCCGTGGGCAGCGCCGAGCAGCAGCAGCACGGCGTGGCCGCCTCCTCGCCGTGCTGGGATGGCTGCGAGCACCGGGAGCGTGGCTCCCAGCAGCATCGGAACTGCGGGCAGAGATCCGCGGGCCACCGGGAAGCGCCGGCAAGGGGCCACGAGCTGCCGAGGTCCCATCTCCCGGCGCCCCGGGGCAGCGCGTGGAGCGGGGCCAAGCGCACATGAGCCCCGCGCTGGCACCGGCTCCCCGTGGCATCCCGCTGCCTCCCCGAAAACTCCGCCCCACGCAGCATATCCACGAGAGAAACATCCCCGGAGGTCGGCGCCGGCCGGGCACTTTGCCCCCCGCGCCCCCCCGAAGGCTTTTTGTACTCCCTTGAAAGATGCTCATATTTTTATAGAGACGCAGGAGCTTTTCCGGCGGTGGCGTTTCCCCGGCTGGGCCCCAACCTCTGTGTACAGAAAGGACTCGATGCAAATATTCCTTAATTAATTTATTACTTTTTATAAGCTAAACGGGCAGTGCAGGACTGTCGTCGCAGGGTCCAGCCCAGCTCCGGGAGTCCCAGCCTTTTCCGTGCGTCTCCCAGCAGGATGACACGCTGTTTTCTAACCTTGCAAAGACCCACTCGCTTTTCCCTACTTTCTAACTTGAGTTTTAGCTGCAAACAGCCCAGATTTCCCAAGAAACCCCTGTTTGGGGGATAATACTAACATTTAAAATGAAACCAAGACCCTAAACCTGCAGCAACATCCCCCAAACGGTGGCGCTCCGGGCTGGGATGCAGAGGGGGCATTGATTTGCATATGGATCATGAGATAATGAACATATGGGTCATCTTATAAGCATACAGTGGATGTAAAGGGTTTAATTATTTTATTGGAGCCTTTTGGAGCCACCCAGCTGCATTGGTCCTTCCAGGGGGGAAGAGCAGAGACATCCCCACAGGGTCAGCAACTGGAGGCGAATATTAATGAGAGTTTTAGGGTCAGTTTTTGCTCTTTGCATTTCTCTGCCCCCAAATCAAATCCCGTGGCGTTGGTTGGTCAGTGCACACACACCCATAAAATCCCAACTTCTCTTTTTTCAAAAGCAGAACCACCCCAACCCAGTGAGCGCCTGCGCTGCTGTAATTTGGGAATTTCACCCCCTTCTTTCCCTTCCCCCCCGCCCACATCACTCGTTATCCGACAAAACTACAGCTCAGCCCGGCATTTCTCCCCGGTTTCTACCATTTTCTAGGATATAAACGTTTCCATTCGTTACTGCATGTTCTGGTTCCCCCCCCTCGCCCACTGCTGTGGTTTGCTGCCCCGGTGCCGGCCATGGGGGCACCGTGCCCGGTTTGCCACCAGGAGTCACCCGGGGCTGCGTGTGGGGTTATTTTGTGCACGTGTGGTTTGTGCCAGGCTCCGTACCCCGCTTGTCCCGTTAAACTGGGGCCGTTAAACCCCCCCAAAAAACGGGCAACCAGAGCTGCTCCGTGTTTCCTTTGCTTCTTCTCTCCACTGTCTCTACGAAGGTCTCGGAAGGCAGCGGGGTTTTGGGGACACGTGGGGCACCCCCTGCCCGCTGGCACCGCGGGGAGGGGGTTTGGCTGGGCACCGGCTGTGGTGGGAAACGGATTTTTTTCTCTTTTTTTTAATGGAAAATGTCTCAAAATGCCGAGGGGGACCGTGTCTTCCTGCCCAGCGCCCGGCTCTGTTCGTACCTTCGGGAAGTTTTATGTTGGATTAAAATTGTCCCTCGTTCTTGAGTGTGGTGTCCAGAGCTGGGGGTGGGGTTGGCACTGCTGGCACTGGAGCGTGGCTGG
>VWZF01002814.1:0-12569 GCA_013396755.1 Sclerurus mexicanus
CTCAGAACATTGGCTAATCCATTATTCCAGCTCAAAGTGGTCAGGTAGAGCAGATTGCTTAGTGCTGTGTCCAGCTGGATGTTGAGCATCTCTAAGAGTGGAGACTCCACAGACTACATGGGCAACATGTTCTAGTTTTCAATAGTCCTTAGAGTCAAGAAGTCTTCCATGAAAGAATTATTCCATGTTATTATAAGCTTTTATTTCTTTTAATCCAAATTTTTTAATATATTTCAAAAATACATGTATACCATGTGATGACAATTGCCTTTTTGTTACCTTGTGCTCCTTCATTTTTTGTATCTCCATATTGCCTCACATCTCAGTACTTCAATTTATGTTTCTGTTTTTAGATATTTTGCACATTTTCTGAAAAAGTCATGGTTAAATGTAGGAATTTGTGATAGACATTGCAGTGCAGTAAAGTGCTTGATGATAGTTATAAACACTACTCATATACGAATAAGATTTATTTTATTTTAAATTTATTATAGAGTGATAATGAACAATGGTATAGAGGTTTACCATTGCAAAGTAGTCTCCTAATGTCAATCCATTACTTCTATGCCTATTTTACAGAAAACGATAGAACTGAAGAAGCTCTAGCTTTGCCAGCCATATGTAAGTAAAAGTAAAGACTTATATTAAACATTTATTCTATTAATTTCCCATACTTCTTATCTAAGTATTTTGCCAAGATATGGTAATTTTAACAAATAGTGCATGCATGTCATATTATTTGCATATTATAATGTGGTTTCATTGTATAACATGTATTTGTGATTGATTACACTCAGAAAGTGAGAGACAAGATTAATGTTTCTTTTAAATATATACATTTGGGTTTACAAATTTGGTTAAGAAATATTGGTTCTGTTGCTTTCCAACTGTCTGCTTGGCTGTGTGTCAAAGAAGACACACATCTCTACTGAAATTGCATTACTGTGAGTTTGCAGTACAATTAGAAAATTAGAATTCCCTACATCCTGCAGCTATACTGGGCAAGATAAATACTAAGCAAAGTCTTACTTTATCCTATGTTTACTGGAAATTATTGTATTTCACAGTGAGATAGAGCTTGCTGAATTTCTATTTGCTTTTGTTGGTCACTGGTTATTTATATTAGAACTTTCTTTTTTGTTACCCTCCCCCCCCGCAAAATGAAGTGAACTGATTAATGTTTCATTTCCATTACCTTTCTAAATAAATTGGAACAATTCTGACAGTTTTCTTCTTGCTTTTCTTTCAGAAAATCAGGATTACAAATCTAGTCTGTTTTAGTGAAAACTGTGCTAAGGTGTGTCTATCTATATATGACATTGCACTATGGAAGAAATCCTTAAGTGTGAGCCAGGTGGTGATCTCCAGAATGACTAATGCATGCAGTTACAGGCAGGAAGATGTGGACAACAACCCTCACATGATAAAGTTTATCCTCAGGGAAGGTATGTGGGTGCAGTTACATTACCAGTCTGTGCAGTGCAATAAGACAAGGACTGGGCATTGATTTGACAGGAGCTGTTATGCCTTTATGTTTATAACTCTCTATCACACATTTACCAGCAATAAATTTCATATAATTTATCAGTCCTGGGCAAGCACTGTATGTCAGTACCTAATAGATGATGCAAGACAGATTACTGTGCAGAGGACGTTACTGTTACTAACAGAATATTGGAGATGAGAACAGACTGCCAGAGACTTTGTGTTGGTCGGTCATAATCTACACGATCCCAGNATTCCCCAACAACCTTGTATGCACATTGTGAGTTAGGTGCCTTAACTGATGCCCTTGTTCATGATTTTGACCTGGTTGCACCACTTCAGTACACATCTTGAGTGCATCCTGCATACAGGTATAGAGCCAATGAAAATTTGCATCTACAAGAAACTTTTCCAAGTGTATTTGCTAAATTGCTAAAGTATGGCAAAGTATGGTAAGGTATGCTAAAGTATGGTATTTTTTAATGCTAAACTCATTTGAGTTACTCAGTAGTGTGATACCGTAACAGTAGACTGTAAATTCTTACCTCCATTTTCCCTCCATCTCTCATGTAAAATGGGAATAATACCAGCTGTTACCTCTCTTGCATGTTGAGAGGAACTTCTGTTTGTGAGATCTTATGTTGCTTTAGTGAAGATCTCATCTTAGACCTGGCTTTGAGTAATACTTGTAGGTAGTACATGGAACCAGGCATTAAACAGTTACGAAGAAATAAACAGTCCTGCAGCTGCCTGTGAAGAAAACACTGCTGTGGCAAGGAAAGCAATTTCTGTTGAAAAAGCTAGAATGTGATGATATAATTACAAGTTAAAGCACTTGAATTAGATTTTCACAAATACATATTTCTGATGTCTTATTAGCAACTCTCCTACCATAACAGCAGCAGAACTATGCCTATTTTTTTCCAAACCTGTGTTCAAATTTTTAGTGTGCACAAATTATATTAGTATAAAATTCCTGTATGCTATAAATTTATAGATGTAATGACTAGATTTTGATTGTTTTTGGTGACTATTAAAGGATGAATCAAGAATTCTTTGATTTTGATTTTTTATAGATGACTCAAAAAAATGTTTTTATATGGTACACATTTCAATTTAAAACTTTCTCTTCCATGTCTGTTATTAGTCCTAGTAAATTTAAGGGATTTGTGTGAAAAATCAAAATATTTCATCACAAAAGAGCCCATATTGTCATGGGTTTTTTTGTTTGGTTTTTGTTTGTTTGTTTATTTTTGTTGTTGTTTTTGTGTTTTGTTTTTTTTTTAATATACTCAGCAGGTGATCCTGTGTAGTTTAAAAAGTTAAGCATGCACATTTTTCTTTAGTAGTTAAAGGTCTTCTGCCTTCTGTTCAACAAGACCCAGTGAAAAGTTATCTGATGTGTATTTTTGAAACTCCAGTACCCTTGTACTGGGGAAGGATTAAACAGGTAAGATCCTTATTTTGTATAAAAACATTAAAAAAAAAAGATACTGAAACTCCTTTGAATCAGTTGGTCTCTACTGAGTTCAGAATTTTTCTTACCAAATTTAATTTAGGTTTGGTTTGCTTTATGTGCTGCCACACTGAAGAGGAAAATGTTCACAGGCAATAATTGTCATAGATATTCTTTTACATTACCATAAAATCATAAAATAGTTGAGTTGGAAGGGACCTTAAAGATCATCTTCTTTCAAACCACCTGCCATGGTCAAGACTGCTATCCACTAGATCAGATTGATCAGAACCCCATCTAACCTGGCGTAGAACATTTCCAGGGATGGGGCATCCACAACTTCAACAGAAAAATATAGAAAAGCAAAAGAAATCCATTGCCAAAGGCTCATGTTATGAAGAAAATATATTTCAGTGGCTGCTTTATTGTAATCAATTAATTAAAGGTGAGCATAAAGTAAAACTGGGGCACTTAGATCTATAATAGCTTCCCAGAGAACTGTCTCAGAACTATAAGATGATATAGGGAATTTGATGTTTTGAAACATACATTACTAGGAGATTTTTTGTGCAATTTGAGTATATTCATTAACAAGATAGTGACATATTTCCAGAGCAGATGTACCTAGATAGTTTTACAAAAAGTAATTCTACAAAAGCAATAATAAGAGAAAGATTAAAAAAATACCGTATATTATGTGGACGAGGAAAGTGATGGACAAACAATGTGGGAGAAGTATTTACATAAAATTTTGTATAAGGTAACTACAATCAATTGGATGAAATAATTGATAGCAGAGATAAATGGATAAGTGCTCAAGATTTTGTAGAGAAGAAACAGGTTAGGTAACACCTGGATAACAGATGTTTGCAATTGATTGGACCTTCTGTGCATCTTCCTGGGCTACTGTTTATAAAGAGCAGGCAGATAAAACCTCAGTCATAAGTGTAAACAGTTATAATTATGGTGGAAGAGGTACTGGAAGACTCCAAAAGCCCTGCAGCGGTGCTTACCTTCAAAAAGAGAAGAAGAAAGCTAGAAACTTTGATATGCTAAGAATAACTTCCTTGCTTTGAGAAATTTTCACAGAATTATTATTATTTCAAATTATTAATGGTGAAGGAATAAAAAAGTAATTACTCTCTTTCAATCAATCTTACTCCTTTCTGCAATATGCTAACAGATACTTTTCCATGTTGTTCTCACAAGTAATCAAGGGAAGCATGCTATGTGTATTTACAAATAAATGTAAGAATGTTTGGAATCTGTTTCAAGACTAGATGGCAGTGACTTGTTTTCAGTACAGGATGAATATTTTGAGGCTTTTACAGTCTATTTTCCTGATCCTCTAGAGTTTTCAGTGGTCATCCTTATGATGCTTTTGGCTGTTTGCTCCTTAAATTTGTAGTTGAAACCAAACTGAGGGGGTGCCTGGGCTTCACCAGTCAGGATTAGGTAACAAATCCAAATATGTATCAGTAATGTTATGCTGATACACAAAATGCAAGAAGTGAAGAAACAAGATAGCTTTTGACGTCTTGACTGCTGAAATCGTAGAGCTGCTACTGCTTGTCATTGTTGTGGAAGATACATCAACAACAAGACAAGAAGTAGTTTTATAGACTGATAGTTCCACATACATGGGTATAGACAAATGATTTAACATGCTTCATATATATATTAAACCCCTAATCAGTAGTCTGCTGTAGGTGCCAGCCAAGTAAAGTGAACAAACCCTTCAGCAGCAAACTCAGAGTTTCTGGTAAAAGCAAATATCTTGTCACTAGATTGGAATTACATAAATTTACTATTTCTCTACAGATCATAAGCTGTGGCTGAATACTCCCTAGTGAGACTCTTGGGTTGCATAGTAAAATTATTTTGAGGCATAGAGGATTACTAGGAATAATTCAATTGATTTCTGCAGCAGTTCAACTTTTGTGCAATAACCATTTCTTTATATGTCCTTTTCTGTAAGTTTCAGATCAGTGAATTGAAAAAAAAATCCGTTCTGATAAAGTAGATGTGGGATATATTTGCCAATATCTAGTAGGCTTTTATTTGATAGTAATATTAATTCTTTACTCTGGTGCTGGAAAATTAATGTTTTATGAAATTTGGACTACATACTCCTTCGGGTTTTTCCACTCATTGCTTATTTAATATAACTACATTTCTAACCAAATACGACTTCCATTGCTGGAAGTAGAAAAGATCCTAGTGGCTTCTGTGGGAGACAAGGTCTTCCTTTCCTCTTAATTTATAGACATTGGGAGAGCTGTTTTGCACCGACTCCAGGCTTGTGTCTCTCTTTCAACATTGTGTGTTCAATGGCTTCTCCTTTCCTTAGAGGGCAGTAGAAAGAAGAAGGAAGAAGAATATAAATGGAAAAATAAAAAAAACTATTGATCAGCAGCACTCAGTCCATGGTAGGTGTCTTCAGTGGCAAAAGCTACCCATGGAAGAGAGGACCTCCATTAAAACTAAGTAGGAGGTGCCAGGAAATGATTAAGGCAGGAATTTTCATCTAAAGCACTAAAACTATATGGGAGGAACTGAGTCTGTCCTAGTCTTCTTGTGCACTCTTCATGAAACTTCTCAAGGACAAGTGAAGTCTCAGGAATTCCCATATTTATCTCTGGTTCAGATTTTTATTAACTGATCATGAGACTGATGATGACACTTTTGCTCTCAGAGGTCACTGTAAAGGTATGTTCTTTATCTGTCACGTTAGCTGATAACACAGTTCTAGAAAATACAAAATAATCTTGGTAGATGGGTAGAAGAAGAACATAATTTTAGACGTTGTTAATATATCTATCATGCCAAATGTGAAAGTAAGAGAAGGAAAGTTGCTACAATATTTAACTGGAGTCCAATGAGCCAATTTAATAGAAAAATTTCATTTGTAGTACTTAGTGATTTAAAGATTGCATAGGTAAATCATTAATTGGTCATTGATTTTAAAATTATACAAAATGCAGTAGAAGTCTGTTTTAGTGCTTTTTTCCATATAAGTATAACAATGAATCCTTTACTGATTAGCATAAGTTTTCTTGTTCTCATTGGAAATTCATGTTCTTATCCTGTCTTACAGAGAAATGATTTGTGGCATCCCAGTACAGTTCCTAGCATTTACAATTGCTTTCATGCTACTGGAGTGAATAGGTTTCAGAGCAGGAGTAGAGAGAATTTAGTTGCCAAGGGGACAGAATGTCATGCAGAGAGAAACTCCAGGGGATATGTGAGAGGAGCAGCCTCCTGGCTTCAGTTCACAGATGCTGGCATTCAATGAACTGTAACCAAGAGGACAAAAAAAACCCAAACACAAAAAACCCCAACAACTTACAAAGGCCTCCAAATTGCTTTGTGAGGAGTGTTTAAGGGCAGCCTTGTAATATAACTATCAGCTTCGAACCTGCCTTCTGTTCAAAAGACACAATGGAGCTCGGGTCCCAAAGGCTTTACTGCACCAAAAGCAACTGGTTGGGACATGGAATTTAACTGGCTGAACAGGAGGAAAAGGAGGACACAATCCCAGGCTGTCTTCACACACACTGTAAATACACATTGGTTGTCCATAAAAGTGAGTGTGGTGAATGCTATCACAATGAGAAGTAACTAAAGATGAGCTGCCACTGGACTGGGACAGTAATTGCTCACAGTTGCTAGCCCACTGCCCATGCCTGATTCCTTCTGAGTATCAGGAGATAGCAGTGCAGGAGCCACACATTTCAACTTATAGTCTAGTTACTGTAATAGCTACCCCTCACTCCTGAGAAGAGCATTCCTGCAGGACCAGGAGAGGCAGATAAAAGGAATATAGAATTTATTACAATTAATTTATTTTAAGATGAATTAAAACTGCTTTAAACTTATATCTGAGGTTTTGAACTTTTAAAATTGATAGCACCAAATATGAATCTACCAGCTTCTTCCAGCTTATTTTGTTTGTAACAGTAGACCAAGGAAACAAAAATTATCCTTGCTGCATTATTTTCTTGTCAACATCTGTGACTGATTAATGAACAAGTTATTCTGGCCTAGAATATAGAGTACAAGGGCATTGCCATAATGTTACACTGATGCATAACAACTTCAACTCAACTGAAGTTGAAACTTGGCTGCAGTTAGCCACTTCAATAAACAGCTAGTTTTGCTAAGATGCACACTATTCATACTTAAACAAATACTTCTTTAGTTTTGCAACATATAAAAATGTGTATCTAAACACACATAAGATGGTGCAAACACATTTTTTTTTCACATTTAAGTGTATACTTTGCATATGGAAAATATGCTATACTCAAAGCATGTAGGTTTTTAGATATATGTTTTTGTATGTGCTACTGGAATTCTATTAAAAAGAACAATCTACAGAGTAATACATTCTTTTTTTTAATTGTGGCTATCAAAATAAGAATGATAAGTTGCACTTGAACAGCAGGAGGATAAAAATTATAATTTGAGAATTCTTTCAAGTTCATGTTTAGTGACATAAACTTTGTCAAAGTCTTCCTCTAAAATCATTTATCACTGTTCAGTAACAAATTTGGTTGTTCCTTTTATATCTAGACATTGAATGTAACAATTTGTAGGGACTCTATGCTGAGAGGGGTCAGATTCCTGCTGCATGCAAGCATCTTTTCTGAACAGCTTACCTCTCTGGATAAGTAGCTGGATAGGATATAACAATTTAGAAATAATTTTTCTAGTAGGAGAAATGTTTAAGAAAAAGTGAAAATTAAGTAATATCATCCCACACTCTTAAAGTTCACATGTGCATCTTATTTCCTTCGGTGATGTAAGTTTTCAAAATCTGATGTATTCATTTGTTTTTTGGTTTTCAGCTGTAGCAGAGCTTTACTAATTGTGTACAAAAGGAGAGTTTGGTGACGGGGAACAAATTTTCATACCTAATTTTCCAGCTCTAAAATCCATGTATACCTTTGGGAATAGGATCTTTCTCAGCTCTCATTTCAGTATTGCAATTTTTTTCTGTATGTCCTTTTTGCATCGGGCTATTAGAGCCTTTCTGCTTAGAGAACTGAAAGTGAGGGGTACAAATATTTACTCCAGTTGAAGCTGAAGCCTTTTCTGTTTGATTGGGTCCAGTTCCTGTGCCCTATATGCCTCCTAAGTACTGAGAAGGAGTTAGAGTAAATCAGTCTAGTCTTCTGAAGCCAGTAAAAGTGTTAGCTTTGGGTTTTTTTGTTTAATAGATGTGGCTTTTTGCATTTCAGTTTTCAGGGCACTTCTGCTATGGATTCCAGATTACTAATGATACTTTAAATAACCTGATGAAAAGAACAGTAAAAGGTGACTGCAATTCAAATGACTCTGTGCAGTATAATTACCATTTTATTGTGACAGGGTAGGTTTTTGGCTTAAAGTGTTGAGCTATCTCAGTAAAGGTGTGCACAACTGTGTTTATATTGAAAAGTGAAGGAAAAGTTTTCATAACTATTCCTGAAATGGAGATGTAGCTCCTGCAAAACTGCTTGTTTTGCAGACTAAAGCTGTATCCAGTGCAGAATAACCTGCTCATAGGGTTATGGTGATAACCTAGTGGTTTTGACAGCAGGGTTGTGTCTACCTGAGAGCATTAATCATTGCAGCTGGTTGGAGGTGTGTTTTTCACACTCCAGAAACACACATGCCATAACTTTTAAATGCAGAATGAACTTTGATTAACTGACCTGACCACAGGTTTGAGACAAGCCAAGAGATAAGGGAAAAACCCATTAATTTCCCTACTCTGTGGTGTCTCTGGTAGTCCATTTACCTTCCTTGTTCTTTGATTAAATCCAGTTGTGATAGACCAGGTTTCATTTCAGCTGTGTTTACGAGTTATACATCAAAACTACACAGAGTCAACATGAATCAGTTCTGCTTGAGTATGTCACCATCTGACTATTCAATTTAAGGCTGCAAAGATTTTTTTCTAAGAGGATTCTGTGCTGTAATAGAGCTAATAAAATCTGGAAGAGTAGAACTGAATATATGAGCAGCTTATTTCCTTTATACGATTTCAGTTGGTTGATAGGCTATGTGACAACCTCAGTGTTCACCTACCTGAATTTTTTGTTTGGAAATATATAGCAGACATTAGATTCCAATGATTTCCTAGGAAAAAAATCAAACCCTGTGAAACATAGAGTTTGTTAACAGTAAAGCTCTGTTAACATGATATTTGGGGAAATAAAGCAACAAGATGCATAAGAGAAAAGCTATTTTTGCAATAGGTCAGTGCTTATATATTTTTTATAATACACAGATTTGCAAAGTGGAAGGAGTATACTGTGCATCTGTGCATTACACTTTTATTACTAATTGAAAAACAAAATACTTTGGCAGTAAGGTGTAAGGTATATATATATATGCCATCCTGTGATAAAAAGAAATCTTGGCTGTGTGGTAGCTAAACAATAAACAAAAAAATGTAGGGCATGAATTGTGACATTTATTAACTACCCAGACAGAAAGGTACTCTGGAAGAGTCTTGCTAGCTTGTCATTGAACTTCCTTCTAGTACATGGAGTAAGGAAACAACTAAATTTATTGGGTTTTATTTGAGTGTGTTTTTGACATTCCATTCATTGTTACTAATAACTGTGACGCAGAGGACAGGGAAGCTCAGCCTGATGAGACATATTTGTCTTTTGTTTATAGTCAGTGGCCAGTGCTTTTCCTCAGATGTTTGCTTAGGGTGGAGGGCAGCAAATAAAAAGTATTAGTGAATAAAGTTAAGGGTTGTGTAGATATTGATGTAGGTTTCTTCTGAAATATAATGGAGCTGAGTTTCAGGTGAAAAGTTTGTCTGAAGAGAAGGCGGATGATATAATATCTCAGAGAGATAACATTTTATTCAGCAGCAAATTTTTTACTGTGTTTTGTTGAGAGGAATGTTAGGAGGAAATGCTGTTCTCTGGCTTTCTTATTAATAAAGGTTTGTTCAACTACTTCAGAATGTTCTCAGTGTACAATAAGGATGAATTAATTAAAATTCAGTCCTGAAATCCAGTCTTGTCTCCAGCACATGTCCGACTTCAAGGAACAGGAAAGTTCTCTGATGGTATTGGGCAATGGGTGAAAATACTAGTGAAGGTCAGTCTCATGAATTGCCTGAATACAGCTTTTGAACTGAGCACAGTCAAAACTGATGCTTTCTGCTTGTTTTGCACACTTGGGATCTGCACCAGAGCATGGGGCATATCAGTTCTTCTTCTTTGGACTGATTCTTCCAGCTGAAGGGGAAAGTCAGCTGGAAACTGATGGTAGCTATCCATTTTTAAACACACATATTAGCCAGCCAGATGTCCTCTCTGGATTCATATATTACAGAATCACAGAATCAATTAGGTTGGAAAAGACCTCTGAGAACATCAAGTCCAATCAGACACCACCATGTCAACTAGAACATGGCACTAAGTGCCATGTCCAGTCTTTCCTTAAACACTGCCAGGAATGGTGACTCCACCATGTCCCTGGGCATATCGCCCCATATGCCTTACTGTCATGTAAGTCTGGTTAGTTCTTATCTTCTTGACAGGATTTTTAAAATTTTGTTTGCTTTCCAGGATTCTGGGAATTACTTAATTTTTTTTGTTGTTATTTTTTGAGTGTCTTTGTGGATACAATAAATACAGAGTGGTTCCATGCTTATTAATTACTCAAAACACAGGTAGTGCTCAAATGGTCATATTAATATACAGATTTTTAAAGAAACTCCTGTAAGGAAACTTCTTGTTTACTTTTACGACCATCTGAATAGTTCAAACTTTGTCAAGCTTAGGTGTAAAATTACAATTTTTTACATCAATATATACAAATATATATGTACATATACACACATATAAATGAATACACATTAAAAGACCTGCATTATCCTAAGTCCAACAGGTAGCACATCATAAAAGTATTGGTTTTAACTACTACTAGTAATTAGTATAATTTGCTCACTCAGGTATGTTAATTGATAGGGTGAGCCTGTAAGTAAGACCTGTAGTTGAGTAGAGAAATACTAGACCCATGTGCACAGACACTCCACAGCAGTCAGCACATGGGTATTAAGTACAAAAACATTTAAACTTACTATGTTAGCTGTACTGATTGAGTACAACATATGCAAAGGGTCCAGTGCATGAAAGATGTGAAGTCTCAATGCATGTGCCACCTCAATACTTGCAGATGTCATGATGTCTGGTAGCCATACAGAGCAGTATTTGATCAGGCTGCCAGGAATCTGGCAATTCTGTACAAATGGCAAATTATTTTTCAATTTGTACAAATTTCTGAGAAGAAAAAAATCTGTTGGGGGAAGATGGGGTATATGGATTACCTGTAGTAGTCCCCTACTAAGCATCATCCCCTTTTTTTTAAGACCTGATGCTTTGAAACACAGAGTTGGGTGTTGTCTTACATGTCTTATGAATTTGAAAAGCAGTTATCTGTGTAAAAAGAGGGAAATATTTGATCTTTCTTAGGGGTAGGTAATTCATATTTCCTGAAGGCTGCCTTTTGCAAAAGTTTTTGGAAATTTTCATGATAATGTCCATTGTCTGCAGTTAAACTAGCTGCTAGAAATTGAGCCACATGAATCAATTTTCGTCTATTTGAAGCATACTATTAATAGTTAATACTTGAGAATCCAGCTATTCATTATTTATTGGTAAGGATGACATACTTCAGATATTGTAGTGATATCATTCAATGGAAATTATTACCAATTATGCTGCTTTTTCCAGAGTAGATTTCATAATTCCATAAATTTTTTGGTATATCACATTCATTACAATAAACTACACAAACAAAAAGATATTAAAGTAATAGTAGTCAGCTGCACTGTGTTACAAACAGTTCTTCAATATTCTGTGGAAAGAATGTGTGTTACAAATTAGGATAATGGAAGCAAAACCTTGCCCATCTATCTGTTTTCTCCAACAAAGAAATCATGCATATTTCAAAGTTCTGAGAATGCTTAAATGTTTTTGTTGGTGTTACATCTATCTGATTTTTTTTTTTTAAATTCAGATTGACATGATTCTATGACATAAAAAATGTCTTTATATGACTAACTTCTTACCCTTCATCAGACCTTACTATTTCATGTTATAATACCATGTATTATCATAAATTAATATATATCAAAGCTTAGGAAAGTGCTCTGTTCCCCACAATGAATTGGAATTGTTTGTGGTGGGCTAAAGCCCTGACTAGTGTAATGGAAGCACAGTAGGATACTAGCCCATGTCACAGGAGTATCTAACTCTGCAGCATCCTTCTTAAGAGTCGATCTGGTTTGTGTGTATGGTTTTACATTTCTTCAGGGAGGAAGGATGTTCTTATTTGTTAGGAATGTTAGAGAAAAATGCAATCTAGGGCAAAAGCAAACACCTCAGTATAGTTTTGAAAGTAGGAAACAGTTATTGATTAAATGATACTGTTTTAATAAAAAGACAACATTATGACAACATTGTATCTTTATTACTAATTTTGACACAATTTTTAGTCTGTTTCCTCTTTCAAGATTAGACATCTAAAATTAGTTTCTTACAGAACTGCTCTAAGATGGGACGCGTTTTTGCAGCTGGTGAACACAATCTGTGTAGCCACTGTACGTTTCACA
>VWZF01002814.1:32997-77082 GCA_013396755.1 Sclerurus mexicanus
GCTGTTTTTTCCAGCATGCATCCGCTCGCTCGCTTACTCTCCGCTGCGCTGCCAGCGACCCACGTGGGAAGCTCGGGCCAGTGGAACGTACGGGCTGCAAAGTTCTGCCGGCTTCGCAGGAACTTTACCGCGCGGTACTCCCCGACCAGCCCCCAGCACCTTTCTTCCACCCTTTCAGCTTTTTCCTGGTAGAGGCTGTCCAACAACATCTTTGCCTCGAGGCTGACGGTGTTGGTAAGTGCGGCTCTTGGTGTGAGCAGCTCGCTGAAGTTGGTGAGAGCCTTTGCCCTCGGTGTGGGTGAAACGAAGGCAACTGACGGTAACTTGGTTTGAGATTAAACCCGGTTACTACGGCTCTGTCAGTACCAGGCTGGTTCCAATATACAGAGCCCCATTTTGGTTATTTGCAGCAACCTGCCCTGAGGTGCTCAAAGTTAGTATGAAAACGGTGGCCGTGAAAAGTACAGAGTAATTCTGCTTCATTTTAAAGTTGTAATTTATGATGGAAAGCAAGTAATCTGAGTTTAAGGATTTGGCGGTTAAAAAGAGACAGTAAAAAAACCTCGTGTACATGAATATATCTCTATATAGATATTGCTCCTTATATTCTTACCTGTCCTGTTTCTAGCCACATTTAAAAATGTGTTTGAAGTATGAGATGTATAGTTTTTTCAGAAAAATTTTTAGTTACAGAGCCTGCTACTTGTGCACAACTGGAGTAAATTCTTCTTTTCTTTTTGGACTAACGCTAGTTAGTTTTATTGGAGTGCCCCATTTCTGTTACTTCATGCATGCCTTTCTTAACTTGTTCATAATGCCCTCCTTGCTATCCACTTGCTTTCTACAGAAAGAGAACAAAAACAGAAGGCTGATTGAAAGTTTGCAGAAACAGTTAATAGTTTAACCTAAAATCGGACAGAAACTCAATAGGAGGTGAAAGAAAATCTGACTCGTGAACAGTGGTAACTTATGAAAGCATTTATTTCCTGTTGGTAATAGCCTATGTCAGTGTCTTGGTTACTAAGCTTGTAGCAGCAGTTTGAGCATAGTCTAGCTGATTGTCTGAAAGGATAGTAGGAGGAAGGGGGGATAGCTTTCATTGGCTCCACTATGCAGATACGTCCTGTAGTTTTATTAAATTCGTCATGACTCATTTAATGTAATTTGTGTTACAATTCTTTTACAAGAAAACTGCAACAACTAAATTTTGATAGTTAAATACTATCAGGTTGACAGTAATTTGATGTAAATGTTTCCAATTTATGTTCAGCTTTATAAAGAGCTTTGAACATCCTTCGTTGGATGTATTAATTAGGTATGTGCCAACATCAGCTGAAGAACAGTGTGCTCTTTGTTTTCTTGTTATTTCTCTTTCTTGTCCTGAAGGGCAAGAAGCAGTTCTGCTTTTTTTTCCATTTGTAGCCCACAACTTTTTTTTGTTGAAACATATGTGCAAGTTTTTGTTTTTGTTTTTTTTTAATGTGATTACCTACACTAAAATCATTAGGACCACTTATGTGGGTAATGAATATATTGAAATTGTTTGAGGAATTGTTCGGAACAGAATATAAGAAAACTGTGTGAAGCACAATCTGGACTTCCAAAAAATTATCTTTTTATTTAAATTATTTAATTTGTTTTAGTTGTTTGTCACTTACAGTCTGGGGCTTTTTTTAGGGAAAGGCATTACTTTGGAGACTAGACCTAGCTCAAAATGCACCTGCATCTTCAATACTATAGAACAGTTGGTGGCCTTACTTTGTTTTATTACTCTTCCTGTGTTTGTTGTAACATTGGTGTTGAAAACTATGAGAAAAGTAATTATAAAGAAGAAACTCCTCAAACCCAGGTAAGTGCAGTTAGTTGTCCATATTTTTTTATCTCAATCATGAGTGGTTTTTGTCTTTCTTGATCATTTTGGGGTTCAGTTCCTCAAAATGCTCTGCCTTCTGGCCCCAGACTAGCAAGACATTGGCACATGTGCTTTGATGCTCTTCGCAGTTACATAGAGAGAAACAAGGCATGGTAGATGAAAAGTAGTAAGATAAAACCAGAGTTGAAGTCAGGAGAAAATCCCGCAGTAAACACCTGTGGTCTTTGTCACTCCTCCTTGACTGAATACCCATGGAAATCAAGGGGATATTTTTCACTGATACACAAGGTTCTGTTTCTGTTTCAGCAACTGGTTCAGCCTTAGTTTCTGCCACTGAACTTTCAAAAGCCATAAAGAAGCCTCTAGTAACAGATCCATATCCTGATCCAGTCTTCAGTGTTGTAGCAGACATTTGATGTAACATTATTTACTGTCGGGTACTTACTCCCTTGTGCCACATCCTAAAATAAGCATATATTAAAAAAAGCATGTATTACAATAAGCTTATTTTGAATTTAATTACTCTTTCAAAAGGTAGTTTTATTATGGGATGGATCATATCCCTCTGCTGTTTGGTGTATCAGTTGCACAGTTCTCTTAGATTATACTTTAAAACTATTTTACTTTTCAAGTCTGTGCTGGAGCTGTGGTTGTATTGGTTGCAGTTAAACAGGAAGAGTAATGTTAAAGAGTTACTTTTCAGCCTTGCTCCTTCCCTCCTCAGCTGAACAGATTTTTTTGACTAAATTCAGTTAGATTTCTTGGTAAGGTGGTTACTGGGAGTCAAAGTATTGTTTGCCTTAGTCTTTACCTGCGCTTGGTGGGCTATTGCGCCACTAAGAGAAAAAAGTGTGGAAAGTCTTTCCAGACTGGTGACCTAATGTGTGAAGTCAGATTTTAGTGGAAACACAGAAAGGGTTGGTTTTTTAGTTTTTTTTTTTAATTCTTTCTTTTTTTTTTCCTTCTTTTTTTCCCTTTAATTTAAAATGCAGCTAACCTCCTGTGTTGTTTAATTTGTTTAAACATTTAATTTGGAATAATGAGTAATTAAACATAAAAGAATGCAATGCCTTTGGCTTATCTGTATATGTAGTGACTTGCCAGCTGGAGATCTGTTTTACAGAGAACTCAGCCATGTTCATCAGTTTATTCCTCTGAGAAGTATGTGCAATGGAACAGGAGTAAACAAAAAAAGTTAAGAAACTTACCTATATGGTGCTCCAGACAGGGAGTGCACTGCCCATACTGAAGGGTTTAGCCCTTGACTGTATTACTGCATGCTGTATTCTTTTTTGTGGCCTATCTCAAATCTGTTTGAATTTCAATAGTAAGACTGAAAGGTTCCCTCCACATTCCTAGTATGCATATGCTCCTTTAAGCATGTGGCCAAGTCTCCTAATGGCTATCTTTTTCCATTCCTCAGCTTGAGCAAAAAATTATCCAACAACCACTGGCAACTCAAGGGAAACCCTGTACTAATGAATGCTATGATGCTTATTTCTGTCTATAAATTACAAGCAAAAACCTTCCTGGAAATCAGATTTTTAAATTTTAACGTCAAAGACCTTCACTGAGAAAGAGCAAAGACTTGTGACTGTCAATAAAGACTTGCCCTACAGGGCAATTTTTGTGTGACATTTGGCAAATTGGGTAATCTTACTGAAAAATGAACTAAATTAATTTGAGCATGAGAGGATGGATAAATCTGGAGCAGAAAGTTTTTATTTCTATTTTGAGTTAAATTCTTCTGCCTCTGAGAGTCTTCATATTGCACTGCTTTACTTTTTAGTCTTGTGGTCTGTTTTATTTGTATGCCTTGTACTTTTGGCCAAGCTGAGTGTTCATCAGGCTCTGATTTCAGTGCTGCCAGACTGAGATTTTATGCATTGTACAATTCCAAAGTCTCCTAAATGTGAGTATGATAACAGTGTGCCCTAAGTCATGTCATCTGAAGCTGTGTACAAAATGTGGATCTGGGGGATGTGATAAAATGAGAAAAGCATGCTTTTCTTAACACGAGTTGCTTAAACTGTGAAGACAGGTGATACTCATGGTATATACTGCTGTACTGTAGCAAAGAAGAGTAGCTCTGGTGCATAAAAAAAACATCCAAAACCTGTCACCCTCTTGCTGTCATGAGCCAGGATGGATTTTTGCCAAAGTCAATATAGAGAATAGTATTAGCTCTTGTCAGCAATTTGTGTTTACTTCCTAGAGATGATGAGCTATGATATCAGAACTGGAGAGGTTCTCTTGGAAGTCTAACTGTGTTCCCTGGAGAGGGGATAAAGGCAAATGCTGAGGAAAAATGCTGGGTCCTCCCGTGTCACTGAGGGGGTCTCTGCTGTAAGAATATTGTCTTTTAATACATCTCATGAGAGGGGTTTGACAGATAAGCTCTTTCGAAAATGTGATGAATTCTTTTCTGTGAGCCAGAAGACTTTCTGAGCTACCTAAAGTTTTACTGCTCTTCTGGTTTTTGCTTTAATCAGAACAGCATCTGAGGTTGCTGACTTAAGCACTGTAGCATTCATTTTCCTGGTATTTTAACATCATATGACCGTTTGCAATATCCTTTGAGGCGTTCTCCTTTTCCACAGACTTCATCTTTCCCTGCCTGTGCGAGTCCTTCTCATCCTTCTCCACTGGCTCTAAATCACACCTCTCTCTATAGAAGGGAACATCATTTATGCCCTGGAAACATTAAAAATCATTTTTCTGGGAATCAGACTTTGGCTGAGCTCTCTCATCTGAAGGTTGCAGATTTGTTTGTTGTCTTTTAATGCAGCCTGTTTCTGAAGTGGCAGATGCGGAAAAGGGAAAGTCAGTATTTTAAAAAACCCATAGCAATTCAAGTTGACAAATACCTTTGATTTTACACTGTATTAAAATTTTGTGTAATCTGTTTTTCCTCAAGATATTCAATCTAGAAGATGTTAGGTACTCAGCTGTGACAAAATTAGGTCCTTTCCAATCTGTAACAGATATGGTTGTTCTTTTCTGGTTGCTGATATAGTGGCATATCTAACGTGTCTGCTTTTCAGACAAAGGTGCTTCTCTATCTCTTGGTGGCACACATAAGTGATTGGTCTCTGGTGTAAGGACAATCACCAGGTGCATAATGCATGATCTTTCTTTTGCTTTGACCACCCAGCTCAGACCTTCCTGGCTCAGACCACCTTTATGCTTCATCTCTTCATGCCCATACCAAAACAGAACTGCTGTAAGTGATTAGAGAAATTTTACAAGCTGACCTACACTAGGAAGAGGTCATTAGAATAGTATTCTAAAACCAAATACTGCCCTAAGGGTCAGACTAAGGAGCTTGTGTAACATGGCATACTCTCTCTGATGACTATGTAGTGAACACATGTAAGATACTGAGCAACTGTAGAGTTGTTATTTGTTGAAAAATTCCATCAGCTCCCTCTGAGCTGCATTCAGAATGTAGATCGTTAGGCAAATGGTCAATGTATGGTCAGCAAACCAAAAATAATTCTATAAATTAATAAGGATTCGTATAGCCATGTGGGTTAAATGAAGTTGTGACACTTAATGTAATCTAAATATCAGATATCTCTAAGACCAGTGTTGTGGAGTTTTTTGATATGTTTTCTTTTTCCCTCCCCTTCTTCTGCTCCTCCTGTATTTTACCAAAGTACTTTAAATCTATCATATTACAAATTGCTTTATAATCAGACCAGCCTCATTTTCTTTATGTAATTCGCTCAGGAACTCTCTGAAACCACGTAAATACAGTAATTTTGCTTAAGTTAACTAATGTGAAGTTGTGCAAATATTGACTAATTACACTTACTAAGTACTAATTTTACACACAGTTTATTTTATAAAAGCTTGGAGATGAGGTAAGGTAAAGTCAGAGCAGTACCTGGCCAGAATGCTATTCTTTTTGGGGGGTACTGGTGTTTTATGTTTGTATTGTGCAGAAGCAGCAGAAAGGCATGCATGGTGGATAGTTTAACCATAGTGCCAAATGGCCAAAGTGACAGTCTTTCCTATTGTATATTAGAAAATGCTCTTTCTGTGCATTAGTATTTGTGAATATCTACAGTTGTGTTAGTGTGGAACCTAAAGGGATGCAGCTACATACCTTGAAATCCTAAAATCACTTTTCAGTGAAGACCAGTTTTAAAGGACAAACCCAAGCATTTCAGATTAATTTTGCTGAAACTGAAGTAAAAGCATTCTAGCTGCCTTTTTATTCTGCAAAAGGACAGACTGTTCAGAGTTTAAGTCAATGTGGTGCAATCCATTGGTAAAATCTGCTTTGGTAACTGATTTTGAAGAATTGATGAATTTATAGAAAGAAATAGCATGTGTTTAAGGGGAACGTAGCTGCATCCTTCTGAAATCCTGAGTCTCTATAAAATATTATAACAGTGTGCTTATTGCTAATGCATCCTGGATATTCGGAGTCACTAAGTCAATAGAGTCTTCCCAGTTCATGAACATGCATTAATTCTTCTTGAATACATAAGTGGTTAAGTAGTCCCATCAATTTCATTGCATAATTTTGATTTCTCCTCTAGTTTTTGTTTGTTTGGTTTTTTCTGATGCAGTTGTTGTGAGTCTTAATTAAGACATCCCGTAACATTGCAGTGAGAGCACTCACATACATGTCACTGGAGGTTTCAGTGACCAGTTGTGATCTATAAAGCCTTTCAGACCCTTTCCAGGATCCTGCATGGTTGTAGTTGCATGGGGATTGTTTGGCTTCTGAATGATAGCTGTCACTGGAATAAGAAGAAATATGAAAGTCTTTTTTCAATCCCAGGGGGAGAATAAAGTCTCACAGTAACTACTTTGTGCTTCTGACTACTTCATCTTAAAGCAGATTTAGATGTAAGGCAGAGGCTCAGCAACTCGGACATACTTATTTCTAGTTTCAGTTTGGGTATGTGTATTTGCATATACTTTGAAAAAAATCACAGTATTCAAGGAGACCTCTGGAGATCATCTAATTCAATGCTCTGCCAAGGCAGTCACCTAGAGAAGGTTACATGGGAACATGGCCTGGTTAGTTTTAAATGGCTCCAGAGAGGGAGACTCCACAAACTGCCTGGGCAGCCTGTTCCAGTGCACTGCCACTCTCAATGCAAAGAAGTAATTTCTCCTGGAGGTGAAGCTTCTTGTGTTCTAGTTTATGGCCATTAATCCTTGTCCTGTCCCTAGTCACTCCTGAAAAGAGTCTGACACCATCCTGTTGATATCTGCCTTTGAGATACTTGTATGTTTTGATGAGATGCTCTTTCAGTCTTCTCTTCTCTAGATGAAACAGGCCCAGTGCCCTCAGTGTCTTCTCGTAAGAGAGATGCTCCAGACCCCTCCATGATCATCTTTGTGGCCTTCTACTGGACCTCCTCTGGTAGCTTCTTGTCTTTCTTGTACTGAGTAACCCAGAACTGGACACAGTAGTCTAGATGTGGCCTCACTGGGGCTGAATAGAGGGATCATCTCCCTTGGACCTGCTGGCCACACTCCTGATGATCCTCAGGATACAATTGACCCTCCTGGCCACAATGACACGGTGATGGCTCATGAACAACTTGTCATTTATCAAGACTCCTGGGTCCTTTTTCTGCAGAGCTGCTCTTCAGTATGTCAGACCCCAGCCTGTAATGGTATTTGGGGTTATTCATCCCCAGGTGCAGGACCCTCCATTTGCCCTTGCGGAATCTCATTAGAGTTCTCTCTGCTCAGTTCTCCAGACTATCAAGGTCCCACTGAATGGCAGCACAGCCTTCAGATTTATCAGCCACTCTCCCCAGTTTCATATCGTCAGCAAACTTGCTCAGGGTACATTTCATCCCTTCATCCAACTTGTTGATAAACAAGCTGAACAAGGCTGGAACCAGAATACCGCTGACTGCAGGCCACCAGCTGGATTCTGCTCCTGTGATCATGACTCCTGGAGCTCTGCCATTCAGCCAGTGCTTGATTCACCTCACTGTCCATTCATCTAACCCATGGCCTGAGCTTACCTACAGGGATGTTATGGGAGACAGTGTCAAATGCTTTGCTAAGGTCAAGCTAGACAACATCCTCTGCACTTCCGTCATCGATCTGTCCTGTCATGCCATCACAGAAAGCTATCAAATTGGCCAAACAGGATTTCTCCTTGGTGAATCCATGCTGCCTACTCCTGATGACCTTTTCTTCAGCATGGTTGGTGATGACTTCCAGGATGATCTGTTCCATCACCTCTCCAGGGACTGAAGTGAGGCTGACGGTCCATAGTTTCCTGAGTCCCCCTTCATGACCTTTTTGAAGATGAGAGTAACATGGGCTTTCCTCCAGTTATCAGTCTCCTCTCCTGTTCTCCATGATTTTTCAAAGATAACGGAGTTTGGGTTAGCAACAACATCTTCCAGCTGCATCAGACTAAATGGGTGCATCCTATCAGGGCTTGTGGATTTATGCGGGTTCAGTCTAAATGATCTCTAACCCAACCGTCTACAACCAAAGAGAAGTCTTCCTTTATCCAGCCTTCTCTTACCTCCAGGGTCTAGGATTCCCGAGGGCTGGACTCAGCAGTAAGAAATGAGGCAAAGAAGATACTCAGTAATTCTACCTTCTCTGTGTCTTCCATTACCAGGACACCCATCTGATTCAGCAGTGGCCCCACATTTTCCTTAGTTTTCCTTTTTCTGCTGATACATTTGTAGAAGCCTTTCTTGCTGTCCTTAATATTCGTCTCCGGACTCAATTCCAAGTGTGCCTTGGCTTTCCTTGTTGGATCCCTGCATACTCTGACGGTGTTCAGAAGAAGCTGGAAGAGGGAGTGGCTGTGGCTGTGACGTTCTTGTAAAGAAAATGAGAAGTGTAGAAATACATTTCAGTATTCCACTACAAATGTATTCTACTCATGACACAAAATACATTACGCGCAGACTTACTGTTTCTCTTCTCCCATCAGTTTATGGCACTGAACCATTAATTTTGCTACCCCATTAATGATCTGTATGGTAGGAGGTCTCTGGTATTGACAGTGAGCATGTGCTATTTTTGAACACAGGATTTGTAGTGCTGTTTGAGGTGCAGTGTAGCTTCATTTGATTTAAAGGCAGCGGCTGATTAATCCTGTATAAAATGGGATGAGAAAGTTACAGTACCAATATAACCCTAAAGTTCTGTGAAAAAAGTTATATATGTCCTTAAATATCTAATCCTATTTCAGTGATCTGTGATTTGAGTCACAAAAACGTTTGCTCAAGTAACAAATCTTTTCTGTTAGGGTCGAGTAACAGGTAATTTTCCTACTGTTTGCCTGCTTTCTAAGAAACTGTTATTAGTAAGCATCTTGTTGCTGAAATTTAAAGGAAAACAGAACATTTTGGAACACAAATGTTTGTATTGTATTTGTATTGTATTTATTTCTAAACCTCTTGTATGCTGACTAAAATTATGTTGTAGATTGTGCTGAATTTAACTGCCTTGCAAGAGTGATAAACTGTCCATCTTACTGTGGCTAGTGCTATTTCTATTTTACATGCAACTCATTTCAAGGACTGTGTGTATATTTACACTCTTCGAAGAAGTGACATTTTTCAGTAGCTGTTTCTGTATATGAGCAGGGTCTGCCTCAATCTAAAATTTGAAACTATTCTGAAATAGTTTGCCTGTTTTGTTGAGCAGTTTACATCTCTGAAGGATAATTACTGAAGTGCTAGGAATTTATGAAATACAGCATGTGTTAGGAACTCTCAAAAATTTTTTTGGCAGTAGCTATATGAAAAAAGAGAAGCAAAAATAGTAAACATAATTTAAAAGAACGCAGACATACTGTTCTGAATGTTCAAAGTCTGTAAAACTAGGCAAAGAGGGTAATATTTTGTTTAGTAATAAATTTTTCAAACCTGTTGTAGAACATTGTTCCAAGTAAATGCATTAAAATGGTATCTCTGTTTTTCAGACAAGAGCAAGTTAGTGTTCTCTATCAGAACATACACATAGCAGAACCAAGATTAATCCAGTCATACGAGCATGTCATTAAGAACTTCATCCGAGAGATCAAGCTTCAAAGTACAGAGATGGAAACTTTGGCCATAGCAGTAAAAAGGTATAGTGAGTTGTGTTTCTAGTTAAATTCTGAGGTTTTGTTTTGATTTGTTTTTTTTCTATCACGCTTTATTTGCTTAAACTACAGGGAGTAAATGCCAAAATAAGCCATGCAAGTATTTTCCTAAACTGAGTTCAAAGTTTAGTTTATATGCACACACTTGTGCATAAATATGTATAGGAACATGCAAATTATTCCCTGTTCATGCTTTGAATAAGTCCCGGACCAAATTTTTTCAGAATCTATTGTTATGTTAAATGCCTTAAAACATTTTGACTTCTCTTCCTTTGCTGCAACTTTCAGTTGTATGATACATGTGTATTATATTTTAATTTTAGAAACAATATTTTTGCTTATTGAACTTCAAGGAGTGTGTTTATCTGTTTTAACTGCTTGATGTTTACAGTTTCACATGATTACTGCCAAAATCAAATAGATTAGCTCGGGACAAAGATCTTGTATGTGTGGGTGGTGCAAGTTGCTATAGTTTTTCTTTTGAAGTCTCTTCGTA
This sequence comes from Sclerurus mexicanus, assembly GCA_013396755.1. NCBI lineage: Eukaryota > Metazoa > Chordata > Aves > Passeriformes > Furnariidae > Sclerurus > Sclerurus mexicanus. The sequence continues at coordinate 43,462 of VWZF01002814.1, forward strand.
GGATAACTAGAGGAGCGTTTTATCTTTGTAACTGAATTTTAAAAATTCCCATGTGATGTATTTCATGCTAATCATCAGCTGCCAGCTACTATTTAAAATCCAATTTGCCTGTATGTTCAAAATAATTGGGATTTTGGTTCCCAGACACATCAGTTTCAAGGTCTGGGCAATGTTAAAGTGTTTCCATGTATGTCTATCTAATTTTTTTCAGTTGAGGTAGGCAGGTGTGTTTCACATAGCATTTCTGTCAAACCAGAGTGCAATTGCCAAGAGAATATTTTTGTTTTTCAAATTTTAGAGCTCAGGACAAAGCGGCAGTTCAGCTCAGTGAGCTAGAGGAAGAGATGGAACAACGGATACAGGCTGCAGAACATAAAGTTAAAAAGGAAGTAAGTAATTTACAGAATTTCATAATTACCAAACATTCAGTGGTCTTAAGCAAGATTGATGGCAAGGTGTGGTTTTGATCCTGATGGGCTGGCTCAAAGCTGCTGAAGGCAGAGCCTGGATGAAAGAAAGCTATCCATGAGATCAAAAATGATTGCTCTTAATGTTTTCCCAAAGATAAATGTCTGCTCAGATGTAATAAACCAAGAAAAAAAAAGTCTTTCTCTTTTGTGAGAACATGCTGGCCAGGAGGAGTTTTTTTCTGAGACCAATATTGCAAACAGATTGGATAAAATGTTCTTTCGCCATAAAGGAATGGAAACTAGTTCTCCTAGTAAGTGAATTTATGTAAAATTTAATGCTTAGGTCATTTGGTCCTAATTTATATACCTGCCTGGTGCAATAATCTTTCTTTCTTCCATTCTCATCCTGCAACAACATGTGAGAGAGTTATGGACTGAAGATGTGATAACAATGTGTGAGGGCCTGCACCTCTCAAATTTGATGGGAAAATCTGTTTTGTTGTGCTTGAGTTTTAGCTGTTGCTTCAACCAGCTTGAAATCTTGATGGAAAAGTACAAAAATACTCTCCTCCTTGCCCTTTGATACATTAGAGTTACATGGGACTGTGTAATTCGAACCAGCAAAACCAGCTGGCTGCTTCATTTTGAACTGTTAGTAAATTGTTATAACCCTAACATTATGATGTGCATAAGGATAACAGTTTGGGGAAGTGTTCCAATGTGGACATAGGAAATGCAATAATTAAAACATATACTATGGCCATAATTATTGCTCAGTAGGACACACAATATACTGAATGTCTGTGTATGTTTGCTATGGGTTCTTTCACTGGAGCATTTGCAGAATCAGAAGCAACAAAATGCTATCTGCCAACTTGCTGATATTAAGTAGTTCACAGTATTTGATCTGTGAAGGTAAATGGTATTCTGATAGATTTGCTTCAAATAGTATCTTTTTCTATACAAAAGAAAACACTTCTACCAAACTATAAAACTAATTTTTTTTTTTGGAAACGAAATACAATGGCATAAAAAGGTTAAAGATATCACCCCTGGAAAAAACCTGTATTCTAATATGTTTAACTAGTGCTAATGCAGCTCTTGGTAGAAATAAATGCTAATTTCCAGAGAGACTAAGTAGTTATGTTTATAAAACAAATATATTTTCTCTGGAAAACTGCTGTTTCTCATAAAATGGTAATTTGCTGACAAAAGCCCTGGAGTCTCTTTTTTAACTTCTGTAAAAAGGTGACTGGGATGTGTGCATTTGCTCACTCTGAGAACATCTGCAATTATGTACTAGTATGCGAAAGTACATCTTCTGTGTATTACCCACATCTAGTCTGTATTGTAATTCTAAAAAGTTCTCGAATTGTCACGAGTTGCATGGATTGCAATTTCACTGTTCACAGCTACCTACAGGTATGAAAGATGAACTGTTGACTTGTTTCTCACAGCGCTTTTTTCATTTTCACTCCTCAGTGTTCCCTTTAGCTCATAGCTCCACATACTCCACCTACAAAAACGCCCTGAGAGTAAATGTTACGTTATTTGCTTTGTGGGACTGTACTCAGCCATTAATCTTAATGCTTGTAATCAAGGCTATTGTTTGTCAGAGTGATCTCACTCATGCCACCGTGACACCTGCCTCAGCATGAGCCTATCCTGTATTTTGCTGCTTCAAGGGAAACAGTTTCCAAACAATACTTAGGAGTCCTATGTAGTTGCCAACAGTAGGGGAATCCAGCTTAAATTGATTACTTTGATTATTGTTTTAACACACTGATTTCAGCATCAGGTACAGGAAAGCACTGAATTATAAGCAAAGTCCATGTCTGTCTTTTCCATGTGAAAACTCAACCTCTCTCATTAGCACCACTTATCACTGCTGCATTCTGATTTCTTGTGTTGTGAAACTGCACTGTGAAGTCCTTGGGAAGTGACTAGAGTGAGTTAAACACATACTAATCTGTAGCACACCATGCATGTCATTCTTCTGTTTGTGGCTGATGTAGCCTCTTTTGAAAATCTATCTGTTTTGATTAAAATGAAACTTAGAATAGTGTATTTGGTTTGATATTCAGACTGATTACTATATGAAACTAAAGATGCTGTCATCTGCTTATGTTTTACTGACGTAGGCCTGTAATATTCCAACAATTGCAAGCAAAACAATGTAAAAAAAATTAGAAATAAAAGATTAAGTGATGGTGGCATGTCCATGCTATTACAGCACATTGTATGCTGAGCCACAGAAGACTGGTTTTGGAAGAAGAACTTAATGGTCTGATTTGTGTGTGGGTGTGTATATATACATCTATATATGAAATGCACACTTGCATGTATGTACAAATAAAATTTGAGAAATTCTTTTTTTCTTTTTTTTAAGACATTGAGAATGTTAAGTGAGGTAGGCATGAATAACAAACACTGAATTGACCTACATCTTTGCTTCCACCTTACAGTTTTATTTCTGTGAATGTTTTATAAGTGGGCTGTAATTACAGATTCAGAATCTGTGGATCCTAAGGAAGGGATGTTTTGACACAGTGGAAAGACAAAATTGCACACATTAATTTAAAGGAAAAGTATGTGTTTTCCAAACTGAGGAATGTTTTAATAAACATTTGAAACCTGTCTCAATTTCTGATGAGCCTGAAAATATTGCAGGAGAAGCGAAAAGCTGAAGAAGCACTAAATGAGCTGAAGCGCCAGTATGATACTGAAGTTGGGGATCTTCAGGTGACAATAAAAAAGCTTAAAAAGGTGAGTTGAAGTCTGGTGAGTTTTTGAAGTGTTTAAAAAAATTTTGGCTGTATGAAAATTTTGACCTGCCTCAAGATGCATAATCGTTACTGTAGGTTTATAATTTAATGTGTATAAGTAAAAGGCAGCTGCAGATAATATTCAGTAATTTGTTGAAAAACTTAGGGAAGGGATCAACTGTTATCCAAATTCTGTTGTTAAAAAATTTTCTAGGTCCATCAAATTGTTAACATTGCAGTTATTTAGTCTTGTATTTGGTACATTAGAAATAGTCCAACATACTAGCTCGAAGTATTTATAATTTATAGATTGAAATTAAATTGGCTTCCCAAATATAGTAATTTATAGTAATATAGTACCTTTTAGAATCCAACTCAAACCTGATCTTTCAATTTGATACTTAATAGAAAGGTAAACTGAAATCTCAGATTGAAATGTTGTTTTGGGATATTTTGTACTCTAATTTTGACATTAGCTTTGCTGTAAGTTTTACTGGAATTATTGCAACCAATGTGGATGTGATTTTGGTTCTTCATATTGAATTGCACTTGAAATAGCATTTATAGAAATGGAAATTTCTCACAAGAAACATGAGAGGTCGTAGTACAAACAGCTGAGGAAGTAATAATTTTTTATATTTTTTTTTAAATTTGTGGGGATACACATTTATATCTTCTCAATAGTTGGCATCTGTGCCACTAGTTATATATATTTTACACCTAAAGAGTAGGTGAGCAAAATGCTCATTAAACATTTTTAAATTATTGATCTAAAAGTTTTTTTGAAAGCTAGTGATTTTTGGAGTAATGCTACCTACTAGCACAGATTGGAAAACTAAGTTCTAAAAGCTTCAATAACTTTTAGAGGTTATTTGATGTGGTTTCCATTAGTTTTTGTGTACTTGGAATCAGAACTATCACATACATTAATTGTACATTTTTTTATCCTTCTAGCTGGAGGAGCAATCAAAAAACGTAAATCACAGGGAAGATGTAGTTGAACTGAAAAAAAGAATGCATGATATATTGCTGGTAAGAGTTTATTAATGATATATTAATTTAGCCTTGGTTTTAGGCTCTGCAGTACAAATTTTTATGTTTGATTTTTTCCCTTTCTCTCTCTTTTTTTTTTTTTTTAATACTAGTAAGCTACAAAGTAAAATTTTAAAGTCATTGATAAGTGTAGGAGCTTCTTTTAAGTTGGAAAAGTACCTGTTCTGTATAAATACATAAATATTCTATGTAGAATGTTTAGAAATGGCTTGTGATGATACAGTCCCTTTTTTTGGAATTGAAAAATAAAAGTTCAAAGGTTCTTGCATGTTAATTCATGTTAATTTACTGACTGTTGATTTAGTGTTCTTTCGTTTTCTTTCTCCCACTGTGCCAAGATTTCAGTGGGTTTCATTTTTATTTATTTTTGATGGTTTTCATTCTACCATTATAGTTCATCAACATTTTGTGGAGGTGACTATGACAGCTAACATAGATCTTCTTTCTTTAAAGGAAAACCAGAAACTTAAGAAAGATCTTTTAGAAGCGCAGACAAATATAGCTTTCCTACAGAGTGAATTAGATAGCTTGAAAAGCGAGTATGCAGATCAGTCCTTGAACACTGAGAGGTAAGTTACTGCTACGTGATAATTCTCTCCAGGGGAAAAAAAAAATCTGTTCTCTGATGTAGTTATTATGTATGCACTTGGTAATTGTTATTTTCTAATTTTGCCGTAAAGGACAGGTACTTGTTTGACACCATGCCATCACTGCTGTTCACTCATCTTGTTTCTGTAACAGCAAGTTCAAAACTCTCATAATCTTGCAAGAATGTCCATTGATTTTAGTGAAACTTTAGTTAGGAATGAAATAACACTGCAGCATCAGGCAACTTTTTTTCTTCATTATTTGCACTCAGATGAATATCTGTATGAATATTAGGGAAAATAGTTTTGGAAGCTTTCCACTTCAATCTCAAGTATTTTGTCCTGAAGTGAATAAAAGCTGCTTCTAGTTACTCATTTAAAGGAGTGTAAATTACAGTTTCATTGTGTAGTTATCTTCTGTAGTATAATATTTCAGGGGGAAAGGAGGCAGTCCATATGGTTATTTTGTATTTTTATTTTTCATTCAGTCTATATTGAGTTATAATGGCAGAGATTAATGAAGTCACCAAGTGATCTTACTTTGCATAAAACTGCTTTCAGCGTGTGTCAGCATAAATGTAAACTGTAAGGTTTAAATTTGTTTAAGTTTGGTGTTTGTTTTTGTTTTTTGGGTTTTTTTCCCCAGAGACCTAGAAATTATCCGAGAGTATACTGAAGACAGAGATAATCTGGAAAGACAAATTGAAATACTGCAGTAAGTTTTTAGTATTTCAGGATTTTATTATCAAATGTTGTCCGAATATATACAGAGGTAAATGTTTTTGTATGCAGAAAAGTGGTTTGAGATCTGGGGGAAAAAAAATAAAAAGGTAAAAATACTGAAATGGCCTCAGTTGTCATAGAAGGTACTGTGCTCAATTGTCACAGGCATTACTGTGCTAGTAACCCCACTGTGTTACTGAGCCACTAACTCTTTTTTTTTTTTTCCCCTTTTCTTAGCCACACTAAATTTCTTTTCTGTATGATAAGCTGAATGAGATTAGAGTCTATCCATGCTACTGTAAAAACTACTGCTTGGCTCCTTTTTTTGTTGCCTTCGCTTCTCCTGTAACTCTGTGTCTTATTGTGGTCTGGAAAGCACAAAGTGTGTGCAGTATTATACAAGAGGTGCACAAATTTTTGCTTTCAAGGAGAGTCACAATGAATAGATTTTTTTTTTTGTATCTTTAGATAATTTCTTTATTCTAAACAAATTCTTTCTTTCAAGCAGATGAATCACATTTGTCCTTAGAGTCACCTCGATGATATTTAAAGGGTAGTCACTTTGTACAGAAATGGCTGTACTAGTGGGTTTTTTTCTATAGTGTTTTTTTTTCCACTCAGCTGACCAGAGATTATGCTTCAGGAGTGAAAATGGGTTTTCTAGGTTGGCACTGGAGGCTAAATTTCACAGTGGCTTTTTGACATACAATAATTTGAGTATCTGTCAATACGTTTCTAGTTTCATGTTACTCTTTAGTGCTTATCTAAAGAACAAAGTTTTTTTAATAAGTATTTTTTCAATTTTTCTTTGTGATAAGTTAAACAATTTGCATGTTTTCTTCACTCCTGCTGCTTAAACTGTGTTTCCTTAATAGATCAGCTAATAGAAAGTTACATGACAGCAATGATGGTTTAAGAAGTGCACTTGAAAACAGTTTCAGCAAGTACAACAGATCATCGGTACGTATTTATGGTTTTGTTATGTTGTACTAGAAGCTGTAAGAATTAACACACCAAATCTAAATTGGTACTTCAGTGGGTTCTTAGAAAATTGAGTTTTATTCAGTGGTCTCACTGTAGGAATACTCTTGTGTAGCTGAAATTTGTTGGATTTTGCTTTTGTTTTGTGAAATAATGGAGTTTTGTTATAGCACAATTACTTTCTGAGGTGCTTTGGAAGGTAGTAGTGTTTTCAATATGTTGTGTTCAAATGCATTTCATGAGGTGAATAAACCAGCAGTTTCTCTTGCACTAAAGCAATATGATTATATTACATATATGGGAGTGCCCTACCACTGAAAATACACTTTTTCAGAAAAATGGCCCCTTCTCAGTAGCAAGGTCTTAACCTAACCTGAACTTTTGTCCAGGCAAGTCATTGGGAAAATAAGTAGCAGGGACTACTGATAATAGAGACCTTAGTCAGATCCTTTTGGGCTATCACAGCTGTAGGGGGAATCTCTTTTAACAGATGCACCCTGACATCCTCCAAAACAGAAAAGAAAGCTTGAAAAAGAATAAAAACCATAAAAATGCCATTTTGCATTCTTGTGAAGTCAAAATCTAAACTCTAATGATTGGGAAAGCAACTAGGATATGAGGAAAGCAACTAGCCTTTTTGGAAGGATGGGGCACAAATAATGGGTATAAAAAGACAATACTGGACAAGAAGGAGAAAAATGGGGTTACTGCCTGTTTCCAGTATTTCATACTCAAGACTGTAAGTGCTTTTTTGCTGATATAAACTACCAGAGATTCACTACAGATGCAACAAGAGATACCATTTTCTTCTGTCGTGCCCTAAAACATAAGGGAGCATATTACACAGAAGACAGAAGAAACTGTTCCCAGTGAATAAATGTGTAGAGACATGGCAGAATGTACAGAATACTCTGTCACTTGGTATCAGTTGAGATCTTTCCTTTCCTTTCCTTCACTATATCTCTCAAGAACTAGGAGGTAAGTCTACTGAAACTACCTCAGCCAGTGACATTTTCCTTTTCTTTTTAGTAGTCAACATGCCTTTCTAAATATTACTTTTCAAAGTTTAGCACTTCAGAGTCTTTGGCTGTAGTCAATGAAATCATCTTTTTGGAATCTCCATTGTCTTTTATGGTTGAATGTGTCTAGTAGGTTCAGTATTAAAGCAGCAGTAGAGACTAAATGCTTTATGTAAAAGGCCTTTTGACCCTCAGCGCTATATAAAGCATAAGGTTTAATGAAATGTAATTGGGTAAATATATATTAAAATACACATTTATGATTTTGATGATGCACATTTTTTTCACAGCAAATCTAGATGCTTTCACTGTGTCAAATTTACTGTGCATTTGTTATGTATCTGTTGCAGCGGTTAGCAAACACCTCACCAGGAAGTACCATTTCTAGAAGCAGTCCTAAATTTAATGGTGGACTTTCTCCTTTAAATCCACAGTATGACAGGTAAGCCAGTCTTGCTTTTGTGAAGTTGAAAACTACTAGGTCATCACACTTGTCTTAGAAGAGCAAATTACTTTCAAATAACAGAGAGAATATTTCTGTTTTAGAAGGAATGTGTGACTGCAGCATAAGATCCAAAGTATACTGAAATCAATAGGAATCTTTTCAATTACTTCAGAAAGCTCAGGAAAGCTCTTTTTAGCAAACTATGAGCTATGAAGAGTTCAGACAGCCTTTTGTTTGGTCTTGTACTGTTTTGATTCTAGTTTGATTCTCTATCTCCCCCCATCTCCAAGAAGCTGCAAAAGTCTTCTGAAGACCTCTGTTACTTAACCTACTCAGTACTTGGGATATAAAACATTTTTGGTTGTGTGTTCATCCTGTGTGTCTTGTTTTCTGTGTAATAATTATTACAAACTTGGGCCTAATTCTTCAAAAGAATAAACACCTTCATCTCACACTGACATACCAGAGTAGTGAATGCACTTGGATATTAGTGAGGTAAAAGTCACAGAGAACAGTAAGGTATTTAAATGCAAATATCAAATGGTCAGAGTTATTTTTGTCCTTACTGGATACAGGTCATTGATCAGAGCTTCCTCAATCATTGCAGATACTGAAGACACTGGGCAATGGAGCTAAACCCCCAGTGCTATCAATCATGCAGATCTTCCTGCAAAAATGTGTGTTCTTACTCAGTTGATAGATTGATCTGTCTTCATTTTCTTTCAGTGGTACTCCAAACCTTAGCGAGATCTCTGACAGAGTTCTTAGTAGTCTGTGTTTTACTTTTCTGCCAGAGAGAAGAATATCTTGGTTAGGGATTCTGTCTCTGTGTGAGATGTTTGCTGGCTGCAGTTTTGCTTGTTACAAGCTGTTTCCTTCTTATTGCAGATAAACTCAATTCTTCTCTGTTTGGACCCCTTGCAAATTTTGAGAGGCATCCACTACTAAGTTGCATACTATGTTGAATAATTTTCTGAAGGAGTAACTAAAACTTCTCTGGTGGCTTAGTGATGTCCTTCTCTATGAATATTTATTAATATCTGTCACATGGTGCAATCATTGCATTTTCACAAAAGTGAGAAATACAAGCTACTTTAGAAGAAAGTTTCTATGGTAGGAATAAAGCTTACTCTTAACAGGTGTGACTTAGTAGTATTGAAAGACAGAGGGAGATATGAATGTCCCAAAACCTGTTCGTTTTCAGTACTTGGTCTTCTGACATCAGGTCAACATTAAGAGGTACTGATTTGCATTCTAACACGTTTTAAGCAATTTGCACAGGTGTGTTTTTTCTTGTTTTTATCTGTAACATATATCTTGGTCTAACTTGCTTTAAGCACGTACGAAATTCCCAGCATTGAATTCATGGTTCAGTGAGGTTGAAAATTAGCTACTAAAGACCTTTATTTGAGGGAGGCCTGACAAGCTTAACTTTGTTTTAGCATGCACTCTTCTTCTGTGTTTCAGTGATTTGGTATAAGCTAACAGGTGCATGAATACACCTAGGCTAGTAGTTGCATAAATACAAAGAGCATGTATGCTGTGATAGTCTACAGCAAAGATCATGTTCATTCATGTGATTATTCATTAGCCTGAAAGTATGTTAGTTAGGTGGTTCTGAATGTTGTTACTTGGGATAATGATGCCTCTCTCGTCCAGCTTGGCCACTTGCAGGAACTCAGTAAAAACTTCATATATTCTGCCCAGTGTATTCTGCTGTGGTGTGCCATCATGCTGGGAGCTTCCAGCCCCTCTGGGGGGCTGGGATTGATGCTGACCTTGTCTGTTTCAGCAGTTCAGTGCTTCACATCCATTGCCAATACAGCAAAGCCACTTTCTTCTCCGCTGTGACTTGGAGACCTTCTTTACCTCACAGTAATTTGTGCCTGTCCCTGTCTTGCTGCAGAAGCACAATAATTATTGTAACCATCATAAACGGTTTTTTTGTAAAATTAAGATTCACTCAATCTTTCTTTTCTGTAGTTTTACTTACATAATTTTTTTTTTCCTGTGAGCCATACTGGCATTGATTAATCCAATAAAGTGTTTTTATATATCACAACATCCAGAATGGGGGAAAAAAATGGCCTTTGAAGGAAGGGTGAGGGAAAAGAAAGGACTTTTGTGTAAAATCTTCAGTTTTACATAGCCTACCAAACTGTAAGAAAAAGTGTTTCAATTGCTTCTACTGTTACTGATCTCCTGAACTCCCTTTTCTGTATTTATAGCTGTTCCTTATTGGCATGTGTGACTGTTTGAAAAAACACATTCATTTAAAAGAGACACAGTATGTCAAGGTCATTTTATGTCTTCAAATAGGCCAAAATTAGCTGAACCATTGTCTATAACTTTCTGCCTGTGATGTCTTCATAGAATGTAATTTTTCTGAATGTTTTTTAAACTTTTTTTTTTAAATTAATAAATAGATGTACTTACTGATACACAGGAAGTCATCATCAATAACATATGTTACATAATTTAATCTGATCATCCTAAGAGATATGATTAAAAAAGAAGTTCTTTATAAAGGCAAGATAGGCTTGACATGTGTCTTTACCTTAACATTAGTTAAGGAATCGACTGTTTCAGAATAGCTCAAATTTTGTTGGGAAAAACAATTGTGGAATAATTTATTATTTTCCCCTCCAATATTTTCTTATAAGATCATCTCATTCGTCTTGTGTGGATGAAGATTATGATTCTTTAGCCCTTTGTGATCCCATGCAAAGGATAAATTGTGAAGTCGACAGCTTACCTGAGAGCTGTTTCGACAGTGGTTTGTCTACCCTGAGAGATTCAAATGAGTATGATTCAGAAGTGGAATACAGGCATCAAAGGATTTTTCAAAGGTCACAGTGTATGCAAGAAGGCTTTGGTGGTGACACTTCTGATACTGATGTAAGTGCCAGATTTGCTTCTTCTCTGAGAAAGACCTTGGATTGGAGACCTAATTAGTTTACTGTTTTTGAAATAAAATGGATCTTTGTCCATAGGCCAGTTAAAGTATTTGGGTTATATGTATTTAAATAAGATTAGTAAAACTTTCTGGAGAAAGCATTAATAGTTCTTTATAAAATAAAAAATTTGTTTTTACATTTTTTGATAGATTTTTGAGGCAGTAACTTCATTTTTGAAGTATACATGATTTTTGAAGGTTGCTAAACAGTATGGAGAGAAGAGCTAATTTTCTAATTATAAAAAAGCAGATACTATAGAAGTAAAATATGCTTCCAATTACTTCCTCTTATTATACTGTAGCCGTGAAGGAAAAAAGCATATATGAGAAATCAGTGCATACATTGACTTACATGCTAAGTGTCAGAGAATCTAAAAATGTAAGAAGGTGTTACTGTGTCCATGTTGTTGTTAGTAAAATGGAAAGATTTACTGATGACTACACAGCAAGACTAGTATCAAACGCAGTAGAACATGGGGTTTTTTTAAGGCAATTCTTTTGCTGTGCCTTTAATAGAGACATTTAATATCTATGCTATGAGTATGTTGATTACAGCTGTGCTGTATTTAATTTAGTTTGAGTAGTAACATAGAGAGCAATGTCTAGTTATGTAAATTATTAATGTTTATAAAATAGGCTTAGAAATAAAGTATTTGTTTATTGTAACTATTTCTAAGCTGATTTTTTCATATGGAAATTAGTTTGCTCTATCAGAAAGAGTACTGAAAGAATGTGTGCTAAACAGTAGGCATATTTAAGGACAAAATTTAGGCTGTAGTCAACAGGAAATGTGAACAGAATAATCACAGTATTTTGACTAGAGTTGCACAACTCAGTTTGGTCATTTATCTCTGTTGAATCCAAACTGTTAAAACAAATATTTGAATCAATCTTAGCTGTGTCTTTCCAAAAAAGCTTACTTTTCTTGACAGAGAACTAATTTGTACTTACAGGTTCCAGAGATCAGGGATGAAGAAGCGTACAGTCCTGACAATAGCTCTACAGTATTAGACTGGAAAGCCTCACGACCAGTAAGTCGAAGCAGCTCAATTGCTTCAACAAGGAAATACATATCTGCTCTCACTCCTCAGGTAACTAGTTCTTTAGGGGTAAAAAAGAAAAAGAGTGATACAGAGAAAATACTTTCTCTGTGAGTTGCAATAGAGGGATTATTTTTATTTTCAGTCAGATGCAACTGAATGCACTCCGAAATACCCCAGTTCAGAGAAGGCTTACAAGATTGTTCTTGCTGGTGATGCAGCAGTGGGGAAATCCAGTTTCCTTATGAGACTTTGCAAGAATGAGTTTCGAGGCAATACCAGTGCAACTCTGGGTATAGTTGTTCTTTTTAAAATATTTAAGTGAATTTCATTGCTGTTTGCAGAAGTGAGAAGATTCCCTCTGTGATTGTTTGCTACGGTTACCTGAATCTACACACACAGTTTCTTAGACTTTGAGATCTGAGTGCTAAGGCTTAGGAGGGCCTAACAGCTGTTTGTAGTGGATAATAGGATACCAATCTAATATAGTTATTCTTCAAAAAGCCTGTTTCTGAATAACAGAAAAGCACCAGAAAAGGGAATTTCAGTGTAAGGAACTTATAGTGTTTGTATGAACCTTTTTGCACTTTCCATTGCTTTCTTTTTTGCTCAATCACTCCTCTTTCCTTAGTATTTCATAGTATTCTCTGGTGTCTTTCATGCTATTTTTTGTCTCAGTTTCTTCAAAGTGTTACTGAAGCTTTGATTTACATACAGCTAGAGGGATTTCGGACTGACATCTTGTGTATACTACTAGAGCTGTCAGCTAACTTGTCTTAACAATTCCAAAGACTGACTTTTTGTCTTCCAATCGAATTATAGTTATATATTTGTTGTATTATCTTGGAGTCAGGATTTTTTTTTCCAATTTATACTTTTCCTCCATGGCATTTGAAAGAAAGTCTGCTTTATAAAACATTTTCACTTCTTTGATAAAACTGTGTAGCAGAATAAAAGAAAGAAAGATCTTACTTGCTGTTCAGGATACAATTTGTATCAATGCTTCTGGGAAAATGCTTATGCAAACTATTTTTTGAAATTGCAGTTCAAAAGTATATGAATGACTGAAATCTCATAACCTATTAAAAGAGATGAATTTTGATTGTTGTATATAGCATATAACTTCATTTTCTGTGGTTTTTTCAAGGCTACTGTAGTTTTTTGTTAGACTATGTACATGATTTTTTCAGGTGTGGATTTTCAAATGAAAAGACTAATTGTTGATGGAGAACCTACAGTGCTGCAACTGTGGGACACAGCTGGGCAGGAGAGGTTAGTGATCCTTTGCACTTCTCTAATTTGAATTCTTTTCTCTGTAAAAGTCATTTACATTTTTTCATCTAGGTGAAAAAAAATGTTCTAATTGTATAGTCCTACAGCAAGTCAGTATGGCCTTATGGAAATGTCTATAAACAGATGTGATTTTTCTCTGCTGAGACCCCAAGACAGGTAGAATGTTTTTTAGCTTTGATGTTGCTTGAGGTAATCTTTGCTCTCCATGGAGAGAGATAGTTGAAGTTCACCACAGGATTAATTAATTAAATCCATGTATCCCTCTTCTGCAATATGAAAAATGGCATAAATACACATTGCTTTTCTGTTTTTAGGCTTTAGCTTTCTTTGTCTCCTTATACACCTTAAGCACTTAAGCAGACTCACTTACACACTTAAGCAGACTTTTTCTTAGGGATTCCCTTCCCTTTACCCTTCTCTTCTCTTCTTTACTCCTCTTTGAAAATCCTGGTCCTGATTTCTCTTGTATTTAGTATATGAAAACTTCTTCCCAAATACTTTAGAATTTTGCCATAAGTCTCTTTAGAGATTTCTGAATATATATCCCAAGGTTCTTCAGATCGTTGTGTAAAGTTTCTCCAACATTGTATGATGTCTTTACTTGAGAGCCATTACTTCTTTACTGACAGCCTTTAGGCTTATCAAGAGGTTAATACAGCACCTTGAAGTCGATTTAATTTGTTCATTGACCAAAAATTTGTGTTGGGCTGTATGTGCTTACTTTTATCTGAATGAGTGATTATGTGAAGTAGGGAAGTAGTGGCCCAATTGTTCTCCTCTCACATAATAAATTTGTGAAGAATATTTTAATATGCATTGTAAATATCAAATTGCTGTACTTGGTTAAGTAGACTGTAAAATTCATGAGAAAGATGACTTTAATTTATAATTAATCGCTGGAATAATTTTATTGATTTCCTATCTTTTTGCAAAGGAGGTAAAGTAACCTACTCAATTTAGGAAGTTATATATATATATAAGTGAATCACAGAATCATAAAACCATTAATTTTGGAAAAGAACTCTAAGTTCATGAAGTCCAACTGTTAACCTAGTACTGTTGTGTTCACCACTAAACCATGTCCCCAAAAGCCACATCTGCATACGCCTTCGTGAACACTTCCAAGGGTGGCAATTCCACCACTTCCCTGGACAGCTCATTCCAGTGCCTGACCACCTTTTCAGTGCAGACATTTGAGTAAAGACAATCTAATCCCCTCCTGTACAACTTGAGAACAGGTTGTCTCTAATAGATACACTGTAGATTGTTTTGATATGCAAAAAATGGATTGGTGTTTAGGACAGACTCCTGTGGATCCTTAAAGAGCTCTTGTAGACCTGCGTGAGCAGTTTTCAAGAACTACTTACAAAAGAAGCTGTGAGAACACTCATCATGTAGTATGGAGAGAATCTTAGTAGTGAAATTAAGCAATGCTATGTTCTTAATGATGTTAAATTTAATTATTTTTTTGATAATATGGCCATATGCAAATCTTTTTTTCCTAAAAGATTCCGAAGTATTGCTAAATCATACTTTAGAAGAGCAGATGGCGTCTTACTACTATATGATGTAACATGCGAAAAAAGCTTTCTTAATGTGAGAGAATGGGTGGATATGATTGAGGTAAGACCCTTAAGTATATACAACTTATAAGCTGTATTTCACTTCACTGTTAACTTTATCATTTATAAAATTTTATTATCCCTAAATTGTAGTTAGCCAAACTGCAGCCTCTCACAGAAGTAAAAGCAACATGGAAGTCCTAAATGTATCCTGGCATATTCAGTTACCATTCAATCTAATACATTTTGGTATAAAAGGTTGTCATATAATCACACTCTTCCCATTCACTTTGTTTTGAAATGAACATAAAAGCCCATTTTAGATACCTTCTTGTGGATGGCTTGAGTATTCATTGGAGTCTTTGCATTTTAAACCAGTATGTTAAATTCCATAAATTAACTATAATTCAAGTGAAATTTTCAGTGTTTCTTTCAACTAGTACGTGTTAGAATGTGAATTTACATTAAATGCAAAGCGTTTTTCTCATGTGCTGGAGGTGTTTAATAGGAGGGAAAGTGGTAAAAAAATATTTAGTTTATCTTATGAAAGCAATTTTTTTTAATCATGGTATATGAGTTGGTCACTTTTCCCACAGTTATTTTGCCATATAGCATTTGGATGCAATAACTAATTTCATTATATTAACGTCACACATTAAATTAATTGTTGGGAAACAGGACTTACGGGAGTGGAAGCACCCGATGTTTAAACTGACTGCTTACATATAGAGTGGTTAATAAAAAGTTCTCAGCATAACTTTCTGAACTTGTCAGTTTTTTCTGACACTGCACAAGACTTTTTGTGGGAAGGAAATCAGTATGACATCATGAAATAAAATTCCCTTTACAGGATGCAACTCATGAGAATGTTCCAATTATGATGGTGGGAAACAAGGCAGATCTCCGTCAAGCTGTTACAGAACAAGGGCAAAAATGTGTACCTGTAAACTATGGAGAAAAGCTGGCTATGGTAAGGTCCAAGTGTGCCTTGTCTAAAAGGTCTAAAGAACTTTATTCTGGAAACCATGAGAGAAACTAGAAAAGAGGAGTAACTTTCAGGTCATTTGTCCAAGTCAAGTAATGAGGATTCAGGGAAACCTTTCATTAAAACTATCCTGTTTTGATGGTATTTGTGGGTTAAATAACATCTCAGTGTCTACTGAATTTCATTATTGGTTGGGATAGTCTTCTCAGGCTTTTTTTGTAAAAAACATGGTTGGACTGGGGGACTGAGTTTTTCTGCTGCCAAAGAGAAGTTCCTGTTTCAAATATGAAGCACACTGTTGAGTTGTATGAAGCTTTTTTTTACTGTCTTGTGTCTGTCGAGCTTTTGAGTGGAATATTTTCACCTTTAAGAGACTGCCACATGGTCAGAAAGAAAAAATGAATTCTCTGCTCTAAATAGAAGTGTGAACAAGTTTTTTTGCATGTATTTTTTGGGGAATAGGAGATGCAAAGATCCTATATTTAGCAGAAAAAAATAGAGAATCTTAAGAGTCTTGAATTGCTAGGTGCTTGCACAGCTGATTAAACTGCAGGAGATACCATGTCAGGAGACCATGCAGGAGATACTTATGGAATGATGTTTTTGGTTAACCTGGAATATCAGGTGCTGTAGTTTGAGTAGGTAACAAGCTAGATTAAATGATTTGTCGTAGCAACTCTCTTCATGTTTTGCAGCCTTGTGAGCAAGAAGATTGAGTCTGGACATTAAGAACTATGATGTGTTTTTTATTCAGTTTATTAATTCAGAATATACTGAATATAAAATAGATATAATTAAAAAACAGTTACTTTTTTCACAGTACTAAAGTGAATATGTTGGAGAATTAAGAGCACTAGAAGAAATCCTGTCTATTTAAATGTGTCATCATTTTTTGTGTTATTGAGGCAACTATTTGTAATTACATATACATGTTCACATGGGAACCATTTCAGATTAGTTGGCTTGCTATTTTATTTTTACTCACAGACTTATAACGCGCTATTCTGTGAAACAAGTGCTAAAGATGGGTCTAATATTGTAGAAGCAGTTCTTCATCTTGCTCGGTAAGTAGCCATGTTTCTTTTTTCAAATAAACATATCAGAGTATATTTTATAAAAAAGAAATTATATGTGAATATACATACAAACATATACATGTACTTTTAAAATTGTACCAACATAAACAACAAAAAAATAAAATTATAAAGAATACATGTTGAATTGGTAGAGATAAATGAAGGATGGGATTTATTCTCAGTTTAATCAAGCAACATTTTTGCTTGCAGATGTTACAGAGCTGTCTCAATAGTTAATATTTAGATTAGAGCTCACTCATGGAGCCCATGATTTTAAAACCTGTTTGGTGAAGGAATTACATTTTTAATTGTACATGGATTTACTTTCTTAATTATATCTTAAATTATTTTCAAATGTATATAATTCTATGTGTAATTAATTTTTAATTCCTTCACATGTATTAATATGTTGTTTTATTAGTGACCATTCTAATTACATGTATTTTTTTGCTGTCCCTTTCTCTGACTTATTTATAAGATAGAAATTGTGTATATATTCGTTAAGCACTCTGGTATTTCTGTGATACTGTGTGAGTCAAACATTACATTACCACCTTTCCAAATAATTTTTTGTTACAGTATAATTTTTAAAGGCTGATGTTCTGTAAATAATAATCACTTGTATATGTACAACTTTTAAACCTGCATTTATAAAAAGCATCTGACAATGTGCATTTTTCTCTGAAGGTAAACTTACACTTGAAACTGAAGTTACTTATTTTATACTTTCAGCGATGTACATATTCTGAAGAAAATAAATAAAAATTCTCAAAAGAAAATTAAAGGCAAATCAGAAGATTGGGGAGTTATTAGATATTAGATGTAATTATACTTTTATCACTACCTGTGATTTGCATGGAAAAATCTGTATGATTCCCAAATTAGAAACTTATGAGACATCTTGGTTTTGTGCACTAAACTTCATAGTTTTAGCCATGCAACAGATGGTGGTGAGCTCTGTAAGATACAGTGGGAGAAACAGAAAGTGAACATGAATAGAAATATGTTAATTGAGTGCATTTTTTGTTTGTTTTTTTTTTTTTACAGTGAAGTGCGAAAACGAAGTGATAATCAAGATGATACAAGGTCAGTAACCAGCCTGGCTGGGACACCTGTCAAAAAATCAGCACTCACAAAAAACTGTTGCAATGTGTAAGAGACAGATAATTTTCCTGACCTAAATAATTTGTATATTAAAAAAACTCAAAACAAACAAAAAACGAAACCAACCACTAAGCCAAAATATTTCAATAAAGTTTTCTTTATATTATGAATTTATACATTTGTGTTTAGAAATTACACATCATGTTAGAAATCCAGACTCTCCTTATTCTCATTCATATTTGTGCAATTGCTTCACCCATAGACTCTGATTTCACTTTTTCCAAATAATATTCTTCAATGAAACTAGCTCAGAATCAATGTTACAGTAATCACAGCATACAACATTGTAATACATATTGTTTCTACCTGTTTGTTTCTTTATGGCCTCAGTATTTCAGAATTTAGTAATATTGTATGTCACTCATAAGTAAAGAGAAAATTAGAGCTTTGATTAATTTAATCTTTTTGCTCATGTCTACTTCTCTAGTTTCTGAGAGCTTACATTTATGTGCTGAGAAAACATTTCTTAAGAAAACTCCAAACCCTTGAAAGGTCCAGGTAACCTCTAAGTTTAGGGCATGAAGCAGAATGATGTATGTTGGTAAAAGGCAGTGGCAGGTGCACGAAGTTCTGGTGTAATTTTTCAAAAGTTAGTGAGTTAGAATGTATTTTATTTTGGGAGTGGGATTTGATACAGAACTGAGAAGTATACTTCACATCTGATTTTACGCAGCTCAAAGGTGAATGAAACATTTGTATGGGCTATTACCATTCAAAATTCCAGAGAAAATGTAATGCCTGTGATATATAAGATTGCTGAAATGAAGTAATGTTACGATACCTGCGTGTTTAGGCTTCATCACTATTAGTATTACAAAGTGATACAGGTTGTAATTTTTCCCTTGTGTTTCAAATGTCTTCCATTGAGTCAGTAATTGAGGGATTATAATAATACATAGGAGTCTCATTTAATGGGGATTTTTTTAAATGCATTTTTAAAGTTTTAAACCATGTAAAAGAATTGCTGCACATGCACAAGCATCTGTATAAGCTGTTCATTAAAATGAAATGAACAGCAACAACTTAATGCGAATTCTTTTGCCTAATTTTAGGAAAGTTCTGAGAAACTTAGCAAGGGGTGGTAGTTTAAGGGTTTTAGGTGTCAACATTTCTAATAACTGAGTTATTGTTGTGTAAAGAAGTTCCCATGAGTTCTATAATGCAGAAAAATTTGTAGGTATTTATACAGTTAACAATCATGATCCAGTTCTTCCTAACTTTCACTAATTTTGATCAAAATAGGATAGGCCCTGTTGAGAACTAGAAAGCTGTTTGTCTCCTCTGTATCTACTAATAAAACATCTCCAGACTGAAGCCTAGCTCAGTAAATCAACCTTGGATACAGTTTTATGAACTGATTGGAAACCCATATGACTATCAGCTGTTACTGCATTTTTCCTCAGGTAATTATCTGGAAGTTTGTTCTTAACAAGATAGAGAAATCTAATGCCAGAAGGAATAAGACATTTTATTTCACGGTATAGTAGTTCAGCTCTAGAAGGGAAAACATCTTTGGTGATTTTTAAATTTTTTTTAATTAAGTACTAAGAGAATCTTCACACACTAACTTTTTCCATGCAGGAGGCTTCAGGGTTGTAGTATTTTCCCACACATCAGTAAAAAAGGCCTCACTGTAGTCCTGAGACTTATCTGGACAGGGGACAGAGAATGAAGGACATTCAGGTGTATCAGGAGTATGTCTAGTCCACATACATATTGTCTGCTATTAACCTTGTATTATTTAAACAAGAAAGTTACACTTTCAGTGAGCTTCTCTGAGGAGAAAAACCATGTTTAACTGAGTGGATTGATGACGGCCTCTTCTGTGTTCTTTATGTGTAAAACCTTCTCTCTCCCCATAAGTGAAGTGGAATTAATTTGGGATGTATTTGCAGATAATTCTTCCTGCAGCAGTAGGAAGACGAGAGGAAGATGATCCAGTGCTTGGTTTCTGAAGTGTGAGGTTACAACATGTAGGCATTTACATTTTCTCAGGATGAGAAGGTCATGATTATAAACTGCTACTTACATTCCAGAATATTTTCCTTCAATGTTGTTAACTTGTGTTAACTGTAGAGCTTAGACTGAGACTCACTGTTCTATGTGTGTGTCCTGAGCTACTGTGTTTGACCAGCTCTGTGGTCTTGGCTTACAGTAAATGAGGTGAAATATGTTTTCCTAGACCTTACTGACACACCTCCCTGACCAAAGCCTTTTGGTTGGATGCAGAGAATCACATAAAAGTTGTTTGCAGGAAGAATTTCTGAAAGTGGTTTTGTCCAACCTCCTAAGAACCCAAGCAGAGATGGACTTTTGTCAGCTCTAGATCAGATTAGCTGTGGGTTTGTCAAGTTAGGCTCTGAAGATCTCCCAGGAGAGAGGTACTGCTACCATTCTTGGCATCCCAAGGGTGTTCCCATCCTTGCCCTCCTCTTCTGGATAAACATTTCTCTCCATGTCCAACCTCAGTTTCCCAAGTAGCTACAAATTTGTAGGAGTTTCCCCTCATTATATTATCTGCTACTGAGAGAAGTTTGATTACAATCTTGGTGACTCACCCTTTTGTTATCTGTAGATCTTCCTTGGCCTTCTCTTATCTGATATAATAACATCAGGAGGTACCTCTTGTAAATGGGGGTTACACATCCCAGTATTAGCAGCATGTGTAGTAATTACTTTCATATCTAGTATTTTTATCATACAGAGAGTGCCATGTAAATGTCCATGCCTGTAGAGAGGCTTGTTGAAGGATGTGAGTTCAGGGACCTGCCTTCACACCTGTTTTTCTCTCTGCAGGATTAGGACATTGATATTTTGGGTACTTCCCCCCCATTTATTTTAATGACCAAAATATATCTTGTGTTATTTAGCCAAATTATATAACCGAGTTCCTTTTTTTTTAAGCACTGTAATTATCTTGTATCATGTAAAGCAACTTTAATTTGAAACAGTATTGCTTTTAAATAAGATTCAGGGTTGAAAACTGTTAACAAAGTTTTACCTTGAAGTAATTTTATGATCAATATCTGGATAACTTAAAAAGCACTACCAAATGGGGATATAGCTATAGCTCAGTTGGAACTGGTTTTAGAAATCGTGTGATGATCAGCTTCATCGTATCTTGAGTGCCTTGAGCATAATACTATGCTGAATTCATGCTAAAGTAAAATAACTTAGAAACATATTTAAATTTAGAATTTAAAGAATGTATTTATAAAATGCATGAATTTTTCTGTTGTTTTGCTTTGAAAGGTTACCTTGCCTCTTCAACCTGAAAGATAAAATGGTAAACATCAGCTTTGTGCTCTGACATAGTTGCACTATTGTCTTTTGATTGTTTTTATGGTTTTGTTTAGTACATAAGAACTATTCATTTAATCACAAAAAATTATTTTTTTAGTTAATGTTCCCTTAGTAAATATATTTATTTCAAGAGGAAAGTTCTTTCATATTTTTCCTCATAATCTGTAACTGAATTATTTTTATTCAGTTGACAAGAAAGCATTACTTTAAATTGTGTTTTTAGATCCTTTTAAATTGTAAGGTACACATTTCTGAGGCAATAATTTCTGTGAGGTGCTCTAAAAATGATTTTATTCCATAAGTTCTTGTAACCAGTTTGTGCCTAGCATGACTTAACTTGTATTTGTGGTTTAATAGGACAAGCCACAACTTCTAAGTACAGTTATGGCCTTATATGGCTTAGATATTTTTCTGTATTTCTGTATTGACTACAAAATCCTCTATTATTTTAAGGAAAAATAATTACAGTAATAAATCTGTATGGCATGTTAAAATGTACTTCAGTGAAAATATCTGTGGGGCACTCCTGCAAAGAGGATCATGTAGTTTTGCATACATTTAGATCCCCAAATAAAGTAATGGGTTCTGTGCTAGTGCAGGCAGTCCATATATAGATTCTTCAAAAGTGGTTTTCTTTTTTACCCCAATCCACTACTCTACAGCAATGCTAGGCAATATTTTAGGGAAAAAACACTGCAGTCGAAGATCCCTATTCATAAACCAAAGGGAAAAACATATTCATATAGTCACTTCATTATATTAAAAAGAAACTTATTTCCAAGATGTTTTCTGGAGGTACCAGATAATTATAAAAATGGATCAATATTTCATGTGCAATTCAAATGCCCTTTACCACTACCTCTGCCAGACTTGATGCAGTGTTTAATACTGGCCCTCTGACCCTGTCTGGGCTACTTATGGATTAGAGAAGCTTTTTACAGTTCAAATTATTATTTCTCTTCCACTGTATTACTGTCAGTCCTAGTCCTTTCTTTTTGGTATCCTTGAGACTGGTAATACCAATATTCTTCATTATTCATTTTTTCAAACTAACTTGTTTTTTGAGAGAACTTGATATGTGAAATGTATGTGCAAATGCGTTACTGAGTTTATTCAAAGAAGTCCTTTTTCTACAATTTCTGCTCCTTGAGTTATAGCTTCAGATAGCTGGACTAATAGGAAATTAGTCTAAGTAACAAATAAAATGAAGCTGTGGAGGTTTCCCACTGAATATTAAGTGAAGTATGCAAAATAAAAGTGTATTTTCATACTAATATGAGGAAAAAATTGTGCCCATTGCATGTTAATCTTTAAATAAAAGTATATTATATAAATAAGGCTCTAAATACTGAAAAGGTTTTTTTTAATTTTATACTTTTACAAGTAAAGCTGGTGTTCATGCAGTTTGTTCCTCCTTAAATCTATTGATCACTGCATTTTCTGTAATTTTGTGTATATATTTGTCTAAAACTACACATTTCCTGTATTACGAATTAATGTATAATAAAATGCACTTCAATAGCCATTTTTCTTTGGTGTCTTTTCTTTTTGTCAGTGTTCATGAGCAGCAGCCCAGCATAGCATCTGTGACCTGTCAGCTTAATGTTCTTATGGTTTACCAATTTCTGCAGCCAAGTGCATGCAAGAGTGATGCAAACAACCACTGGTATCTGATTGCCTCCAAATTTTTAGCCTCAGTGAACAGTGTCTCAGTTTAAAAAGAAACCAAGATGTCTATCAAGGAAAGTGAGGAATCCTTCTGGATCCGTCTGCCTCCGTGCTGCAGTTCTAGTCTCAGACAGCAGGGGGCACTGTCGGGCTCCACTGAGGCACAGGTAGGGAGGTGCCAGTTCCAGAGCTCCAGTGGGAATGGCAGCCACAGAAAAATGTGCCAGTTACAGGGCTCCAATGGGAGTGGCAGGCACAGGTAGGGAGCTTGTTCCAGAGGTCCCATGGGCATGGGAATGGCATGGGACCTTTCCCATGGGCACTGCAAGGACCCTCTCACCGTCTTTTGTCCACTGCACAGGATGCTTGGAGTCAAGCAGGTAAGCCAGGACCCACTCCCAGTGTTGCCACCAGCCCAGCAAGCAGCAGTTGGGCACCCAAACAGATGGAGGACAAAGGTGTAGTCGCAAAAAATGAGCACTGAGAAACCTCTATTTTACACCCCCCAAGCCAGAGAAAAAGTAAAGTCCTCCCCTCCAAAAACAAAAACACTTACCCCAATCCTCTCTCCAACCATCACATTGGAATGCAAAGCTATTAGCTATCCCTTTGTTTAGTCTTTAGACAGCTGGCTCTGGAGGCAGGTAGTAGGGGGGGCTGGACTTCAAAGAGCCATCTGTTCTGTCTCCCAACCCCCAAACCGCTGTGTTGGCAAGGCACCAAAAACCCCCTCAAAAATAACATGAAAGATTTTGAAGCTATAACAAACAGTCATCAGCTTATGTCTGTCCCAGGAGATGTCCCTCACTGTGATTTCCTAATAAGTCTTGAAATTATGCTGCTGTATCTGTTTAAACAGATGCTATAGCCACTCTGATTCTAACCACTAATATGTGATATTGGTAAGAAAGAAAAGAAAAAGTGTAGTCAAAAATAATCAGCCTATTGCAAATATGCTTTATGTGAGGCTCTAGATATCAAATGAAAAATACTTACAGACCTGTATGTCAAAGAAAAGTAATGCACCAAAATACAAAATAAAAGCTGCTTCAGGTAAAATTTGCCAATTTAATTTTACCATAGAACCACAGAATCATATAGGTTGGAAAAGACCTCCAAGAATGAGTCCATTGTAACATCAGTCTAACATTTCCAGGTCCACCACTAAACCATGTTCCTAAGCACCACATCTACATGTCTTTTAGATATCTCCAGGGATGATGAGTTAACCACTTCCCTGAGCAGCCATTGCTTGACAACCCTTTGAGTGAAGAAATTTTTCCTGACATTCAAACTAAACCTTCCCTGAAGGAACTTGAGGCCATTTCCTCTTGTCCTGTCACTTGTTACTTGGGAGAAGAGACTGACCTCCACCTGGCTGTGCCCTCCTTTCAGGTAGATATAGAGAGTGATAATGTCTACCCTGAACCTCAGTTTTTCCGGGTTAAAAAATTCCTGCTCCCTCAGCCACTTCTCACAGGACCTGTGCTCCAGACTCTTCACCAGCCTCGTTGCCCATCTTTGGACATGCTCCAGGACCTCAATGTCTTTCTTGTCATGAGAGATCCAAAACTGAACATAGGATTTGATGTGTGGCTTCATCAGGGCTGAGTACAGGGGGACAATCACTTCCCTGGTCCTGCTAGCCACACTATGTCAGATATAGACCAGGATGCCGTTGTCCTTGGCCATCTGGGCACACTGTGGCTCATGTTCAGCCAACTGAACATGCACATATTAGACATGCATATATGTATATGAAACAGTGGCTACTGTCTTTCCCTTAAAAAATTAAAATCCTAGATCACAGGAGCCTTCCCACAGTGGTTTTCATAAAAGGTAATGGTGACATCAGTGTTCTCATCATATTTTCCTTAGCGTATGTCTGCTCTGTATCCAAGGTTGTGTCTTGCTAAGCACACACTGGCAACTACTTTTGCTTTTGAAACCCACAGAGTATTTTTAGTATTTTATTGCGAAGTGCTTTGGGCTACCTTGTACATAGAATCACAGAATCATTTAGGCTTGAAAAGACCCTACGGATCATCAAGCCCAACCATTAACCCAGCACTGCCATCACTAAACCATGTCCTTAAGTGCCACATCTACATGTCTTTTAAATCCCTACTGGAGTGGTGGCTCAACATCTCCCTTGGCAATGCTACTGTAATGGTTTTTGTATCCCATTCCATAATTACTTTGGATTGTGCATCAGCATCTGAGTATAGAATTTCACAGAACAATCCTCTTTCAAGATTTGTGTGACCGATTTAGGTTGCAGGGTGGTCCTAAGGGGTAAATAGTGTCATTTTGGAAAACTTCATGGACAATTAAGGGGTAAATAGTGTCTTTTCTGAAAACTCCATGGACAATGTGCACACTACATTTCCCACAGAACAGCTGTGCTTTTTGAAGCGGAACATGAGTAATTGGAGCAGCAAGTGCTGTAATGGACACAAAATCTGTCCTTCTTAAATCAGGAAGATACACAGATGATTTTGTGTGCATAATGGAGTGATAGCTTTTTCTGCCTGCTAAAGAAAGACTTGTATCTTTCCCCTGCCCCCAGCTTATTTACAGATAATGAAGTACTAGGGAGGATAAGAGTCATGCAGCCTGTGAGTAGTGGCTTTCCTAGAGAACATGATGACATATCAAGCTTTTAAATGAGTTCAGAATAAAATATGGCCCTTTAAGTGAATCAAAAGAATAGGTTCTGTAGACCATGAGATATCTAGGGTGATTAGCTACTGACAGGATTTTGTTGAATAAAAGTGGTAAAATTTTACTTCCAAAGAATACATTAGAAACTAGATGAGGAGCTTTAAAACCCAACCAGTGCATCACGGATGTGCCTGAATTACTTTGAACAAAAGATGTATAGCCAGGTTTAACCTCAACCTATTTCTTTAAAGACAAGTTCTGTAAATGTTTTGTTATAATATATTGTTATATTCCATATTTTCTTTACTTTTATCTTATATTTGAGATTTATGATTTAGGCAAGTAAGTACTTTATATATCAAGATATTTAAGATGTTTTCTTTTTGAAGGAAAGTTTTTTATCTATAAAACATAACCAAACGTGTGAAGACCAAAAGTCAATCTGCACAGCACATGCAAGAAGACTTACTGCTCTGCTCCCCAGTGCCAAGTTTTCTAGTTCTTATTGCAGTGTTTTTTATCTTTATCTTTCTCCTGTATCTCTCTACCTGTCTATCCATCCCATACTTTCACTATCCTCCTTTTATTCTTTTACACACCCCTTTCATTCATCTACTTGCAATTCATGTCTTTTCTTTTTCAATTCTGTCTTTTCTTTCATCCATAACTATTTCTTTGCAAATTTCCATCCCTTATGTTTCACAGTGCAAGTACTTTTTCTCCTGACAGTCCCAGACCTGTCTCTGCCCTGCCTCAGGGTAAACTTTCTCAGATAATCATGTGATAGTTATTTTTGCCATGTTACTAAAACAGAATCCAGGTGGTAGGCAATTTCTCTGAGAGATTTCAGATAGCAAAATGTGTTTTTGTCACTGATTCTTTTCGGATCAAAGCCTATTGGTAGAGTAAAAAAGTGCAGTGCAGGAACCTAGAAAAGTGCTTGAGTGTGTACCAGAGAGTAATTATTAGATGACTGTTTACTATTTAGCACATTCTTCTGCCAGGTTCATTACAGAACTAAGAGATTTGCTAATGACAGAAGAAAGAACTTGCTGCATTCATCTGGAATGTTGTTGTCCAGGGTTAACCAAAAAGAGAGGTGTGTTCTGCTTGTCAGAGCACAAGTGCATGAGGATCCAAAAGGTGTCAAACTGAAAGACTAAAAGTGGCATGAACAAAGTGGTGGTGGCTTTTTTTTTCTTTTTTTTTTTTTTCAGTATTAGTCTGATTCAAAAGAGAATTTTACTGAAGCTAGCTGAGAAGACAAGTTTGCAAAATCCAAAAAATGTTGTGGCCTCAGGACTGACTTTGATCTGTAAGGCCTGTATATGTGTTCTGATCATATTCCTCATAAGAGACATAGTTATTTCCTCATGAAACAAATAGGTTTAAGATTTTGCATCAAGAAACTACATCAAAGGATATTAATTTTACCAATGTTTGCAATATGGGCAAGGTCCCATCATATTGCAAATCTGTAAGCTAAACCAAAAAAAACTAGTCACAAATATTGGAAATTTGGAACGATAGTATTAGGGTTTTCAAACAACAGGTCTACAATAAAATATACATTTTGTAAAAAATAAATTTGATAAATAAATAAATACTACCTTATAGTAGTCTACTCCCACTGTAAGGTTGCGCAGTTCTGCACATGTGCAATTTATGGAATGAAGGCCATGATGCTTATTTTTGGCTTACACTGCTTTTTGTTGAAATGTCAGACACTGATTATTGTGAAAGTCTCCAGTAGTGTAAACACTGTTGTATACATGAAAAGTTCCTTAGATAAATTAGATCAATTTGTTCATTGAAATAATACCATAGTAATATACCATAATTTTCTTGTTTTCAGCTGTAACTTTTCCGAATTGTTTGTCATGCACTATTTCAATGCAACACAGAAGTATTGATAATTGCAAGCTGTGATCCTTTATTGTGCTACACATTCCATTTGCAGAAATATGTAGTTTTTAAATTCAGATACTTTGTTTACTCAAATAATATTTTAAGGCTAAGATTAACTAAGATTTCACTCTCATAAAATTTTGTCATAGTTCAATGGTACCCAACTGATCACTTATATCTTGAGGGCAAAGAAACCTTTTGTAGCAAACTCTCTTCCCCAGTTGCTTGTCCTGTACAGTCACTAGAGGGCAGCAATGTCCGATATAAAATTATTCCCACCGTTTATCCCTCAGGTTTGGCTCCTGTTGCAAAAACTAACAAACACACAAATCCCCCACATTAGAAATACATACAGTCAAAATGCAGGTTCTTACAGCAGAACATTCGCACTGTATTAGCTAAATTCAGTTCTGTTCTCAGTAAAACAGTCTTTCTGAGTGGTTTATTACTGCCTTGTGAAAACTACCCCAAGGTTAAACTTCACATTCAAGAATCTTACACCACCTGCCCACCCTTCTCCCCACCCTCAACATGCTGACTTTTTTCTAAAGATTTGTTTGGCTGTACTCATGTTGGAGTTTGTGGTGCTGCAGATATGTCTGTGGCTACGGCTGCCAGCTGCTGCCTTGCAAAAATGCTTGGATTAGTTTCATTCTTTGATTGCTTTCATTTGTCTTTGAGGTTACTGTTATTATAAAAAAATTGCTTAGGGTAATTTTCTGTAATGACAAGCATTTCATTATAGTCTTTGAATGGAGGGGAAAAGCCCATTCTAGCTCTTCTGACTGACAATATTTCAGGGAATGAGGAATGTGTGCTGCGTTTTTTGTCCTAGAATATCTCGTGGGCTGAATAGATTACTTCTTCTAAGAGTCTCCTTATATGTGTATCTTAATAGCCTGACCTTGTTAATTTTGAGTAAATAAATAATTGAAATATAAGAAATAGAAGACTTTCACTGTGAGACTAACCTGGTTAGAGTTTTGATAGTGTAGAGGCATGCATTAATTGACAATTAGCTCAATTTAACTAAAAAAAATTGTAAATGTTAAGACTGGCTAGTCCTAAGGTATTTATTTATTCATTGCCCCATTTCATCGATGAAGAAGTGTTTGTTCTGTACTCTGATGATCAGCCTAGAGTAATGAACAAATGTTTGCATTTGGAAACAAATGAGCTCCATTCTAGCCTTACTGTGTGCAATGGAAAACACTTGCAAACATAGAAAAAATAACTCATTAAGTGGTGAACCTCTGACCGTGGATCAAAGTCACTGAGCTGATACTGCAGTAGCCTTTGCCTTTACTCTGGAAGTTGTGAGCTGAGATGAGAACTGGCTCACAACTGCACCCATAGCCCCTGTCACTGAGGCCTTGGCTAGCTGCCGGCAGCTGTGGAGAGCTTGATGCCCCTATGGAATCATGGAACACTTGAATTAAAAATTTCCAGGTGCTGTACAAACAAAAGAGGAAAGGATCTGCCCCAAACTGCTGCTGCTGGCTGCCTGTGTGGTGCCAATCCTGCAAGGTGCTGGCCATGCTGGTGGGGGATTGCTAAGAAGACTGGGGCATCCTGGGAACTGGTGAGTGAGGGTGAAGCGGGACCCTGGCTCTGAGCGTTGAACCAAAGTTCCCTCTCATAGCAGAGAGTGCTGACTGGGAGAGTGAGAGGCTGGAGCCACAGGGCTTTGTCCCCCACTAGAGGTGGTGGTGTAAAACATTGCCCCCTAGTATGAGTGCTGTGGTGAGGTAGTGGGTGCTGATGTCTGCTTTTGGGGTATCCCCCAGGGTGGACTCTTTTGAGCCAAACCCCTCTCACATTGTGTGTGGAGGTCCTGTGCATGAGAGGAGAGAGCAAACTGTCCTGCTGGAGGCTATCAAGGCTGTGGTGAGAGTGGAGAGGAAATTAATGTGTATGAAAAGCAATAGGCTCAGGGGACTGGGAACAGATGCTAACAGAGAGTACAAAGTGGGTGAGTGGAGGTCTTGAGAGAATGCTGTTTATAAGGGCAACCTGTAAGAGTACCTATTTTTGTGAGCTTGTCAGGGCTGCAGACAAAACACTGCTAGGTGAATCGCATACAGAAGAATGGTATTTTGTGCTCAGCCAGCCTCTCTGTGATGTTACCCTTGCCTCTCTCTGGGTGTTGGTGCTGCCTTGAGCTCTCATACACCATGCACTGAGCAGGGCACAGCACTTGATGGGACTGGGCTGTACAGTCTTACATAAACTCATATTGGTTTATGTAAGTTTTTTCTTCTTTTTAGCAGTGAATTGTCCACTATCTGGAAGAGCCCCAGCACTGGCATCATCCACCTCCCTGAGGGACCTGTTGGTGGCTGCAGCTGGTGGAGATTGGGAGCTGGGGCATCTAAGCTTAAGTACACAGTAGACCTCTCCAATCATCCTGGAGAGCAAATGCCAAAATGCCATGCATACATGGACATAAGTTTGACTATCTGAAAGGTAGGGTCTAATCCCAAATGATAACTAAGTCAGTAGCACTGAGAGCCCTTGGAGCCCAGGAGGATTTGGTAAAAATAGCTGAAACTATTATGAGGTGATGGTATTTGCAGAGACAAAATGGTTTGTGAATTGTTATTTCTCCTTTATCTGAACATGTGAAAAAGAACAATAAAATGTAAGAAAATAGGATTATTTTTTTTCAAAGTCTCATAGGTAGCTTTAATTTCTTGCTTGTTTTCTGTAGTTTTTGGGAGGATTTGAGGGGGAAATAACAACACTATTTTGAAGCAAATCCACATGTATCTGTTCTGGAGATTAGCTTATATTCATGTGTGGGTGTGTATCTATTAATATATATACACACAAACACACTTTTTTCCAAAGTGAGTTGCTTATGAGGTTTCAAAAGCCGTGTTTCTATGATTGTTTTTGTGTTGCTTCAGTAACTCTGGAGCATTTATCCATGTAATAGCATGGTTTTCTGCTTCACTGGTTATATAGGACTCATGCTTCAATAACTTTGTTTGATAGGATTCAGATGAAATGCTGCTTAGTATATTTTGTGTTTAAAAGCTTACTTAGAGCAAATAAGAAAAGCAGACATTTAAAAAGACATAATCAGGTTGACTTAATGGGCTAATTAGGTTTCAACATATGTATTAAAATAGATGGCTGAACCACTTGTTTTTAATTGATGTAAATGTTGCTGTTTATTGTAGCACAATTGAAATGTAAATTATTGGCAAGTACAGTTTTTAGTAAATGAAGAGATCTTAATTTCTTGTATAAATAAAAAAAATCCTAATTGTCAATGTATTCTAGGGATTGAATATGAAAGTTGTTTTGGGAAGGCAAGTATCTATGTGACTTTAACAGAGTTTTCACAAGATAGTAGTGGAACAGTTACTACACTGCACTGTGATGCTGATTTAAATTAGCCAACAAGAGCAGGCTTAAGCTTTACATTACCAGTACTCCAAAATAATTAAATTCACAAAGTTGAATTTGCTATCCTAGTGGATGACTGAACCTCAATCAGATAAAAATTAATCAAGGAGTGAGAGATACAAAAGTTTAGTCATCGCATCTCAACTAACTCAATAGTGGTGAATTGGAGGTGAAATTAGTTGGTGAAATGAGCCAGTAATGTGCACTTGCAGCCCAGAAAGTCAATCATATTCTGAGCTGCATCAAAAACAGCATGGCCAGCAGATCAAGGGAGGCCCCTCTACTCTACTCCTACCTGGAGTGCTGTGTCCAACTATGGGCCCTCAGCATAAAAACAATAGACCTGTTAGAGGAAGTCCAGAGGAGGGCCACAAAGATGATCAGAGACCTGGAGTACCTCTCCTGTGAAGACATTCAGAAAGAGTTGGGGCTATTTGATCAGGACAACAGAAGGCTTCAGGCATATCTTATACCAGCCTTTCAGTAGCTAAGGCGGGAGCTGCAAGAGAGCTGGAGAGGGACTTTTTACAAGTGATAGGACAAGGGGAAATGGCTTTATATAGAAGGTGTGTCCACTTAGATTAGTTATAAGGAGGGAGGTTTTTTACAATGAGGTGCTGAGACACTAGGACAGGTTGTCAAGAGAAATAGTGGAAGCCCTGGAAGTGCTCAAGGCCAGGCTGGATGGGGTTTTCAGCCACCTGTTCTGGTGGAAGGTGTCCCTGCCCACGGCATGGGGGTTGGAACTAGATGAACTTTAAAGTCCTTCCAAGCCAAACCATTTTATGAATCTATGAATTTTTGGTATCGGATGTCTGCTGTTCCTTTTTCAGTTGTAATCTTGGAACCACAGTTTCAAAGACTCTTCCATTCATGGTTCAGGAACATTTTAACAAGAAGTGCATGCATACTTGAACTAGGAATATGATTTTTTTGCCTATATACCATTAGAAGGTGAACTTTAAACACTTGGAAAAGAGAGCTTCTTGTTTGGTCACTTAACTCTGAAGACAAATGATTTTTCCTTATATGGTCTTGTGGATTTTCTTTTTAAGTGTGTCCAACAAGGTAAAGTTATTATAGCCTTTTGAAATTTGTTGCAAGACAGCTTTAACTGAAATGCTGAAAGTCTAAACACCATGTTTAATTTGTTTTTATCTGGTAAACCTTTTCAGTGTGTGTCCCCTGTGTCTCCCCTCCCATCCCAGTGCCACCCCCCACCCTGTTCTTTACAGTTTCAGTATAAAACTACACTGGTAAGTGAAGGATAGAGCATGACCACTGTTTGTATTGTAAAACTCCAGTTTATTTTGAGAAAACTCTATACTGTGTATTCTATCCAAGATGTTTTTCCTGTTGTCTGGATAAGTCAGATATTGGTGAGGTATAGTCCACATCAGCCAAGCTCACCGAACAGCTGCCTAAGATAAGGGTTTCTTAATTAAAGCATGATTAGCTTCAATGAGAGATAGCTGAATACCTTGCAGAGAGGAGGGAGAAATGTGGGTTGTGGAGCTGGTTTACTGGAAACATGTACAGTGTAAAATGGAGGATCTACAATAAATTGCCTAAAATAAATTATTATGAATAGTAAGCCCTCCTCAATTGTGAACACCATCTGTCTAGAAGAGAAAGCAGTTTTTAAACCTTGTCAGAGTGCAGGGATATGTTATGAGCCATTTAGATTGCCAGAGCACCTGTCTGGGTGTTGCTGTTTGATTGATTTGGCTGATTATTTCTCTTCCCTTGTTTCAGGGGGTCAAGGGAACCCAACAGGAGCAAAGATCCTCTAATAGTCATTCTCATCTCAGCCNCTCCCTGCCTTCAAGGGAGTCAACAGCTCCTCCCAGTTTTGTGTCATCTGCAAACTTGCTCAGTATCCCTTTCAGTCCTGCATCCAAGCCATTTATGAAGATGTTGAAGAGCACAGGGCCCAAGATGGAGCCCAGTGGAACCCTACTAGTGACCAGTCTGATGTCACCCTATTCCCCATTCCCCGCTGTGCTCAACCCATGAGCCAGTTGCCTACACACCACATGATGTGTTTATCCAGCTGTGTGCTGGACATTTTGTCCAGAAAAATCCTGTGAGAGAATGTTGAAAACTTTGCTGAAATCCAGAAAGATTGCATCAACTGTCTTGATCACCTAAGTGAGTTACCTTGTCATAGAAGGCAATCAGGTTTGATAAGCAGGACTTTCCCCTCATGAAGCTGTGCTGGCTGTCACTAATGACTGTGTTGTCTTTTTCAATACTGTGTTGTGTTTTTCAGTACTTCCCAGTTTGAGACCTGCCCTGCGGAGAAGGAATTCAGGATACTGGTGGATGAGAGGCTGGACATCCCCTGGCAATGTGTGCTTGCAGATTAGAAAGCCAGTTGCATCCTGCGCTGTATCAAAAGAGGAGCGGCCAGCAGGTCAAGATAGGTTTTTCTTCTGCTCTAGTTCTCTCTGTTGAGACCTGACCTGGAGTACCATGTCCAGCTCTGGAGTCCTAGCACAAAAGGGATATGAACCTGTCAGAGCTGGTCCATGAAGATGATCAGAGGGCTGATCTCATAAAAGCTGAGAGAGTTCTTCAGGTTGTTGAGCCTGAAGAAGAGAAG
>VWZF01002815.1:0-32295 GCA_013396755.1 Sclerurus mexicanus
AGGACATGGAACTGTTGGAACAATTGCAAAGGAGGGCGCAAAGTTGGTAAGAGGAGTGGAGCAGCTCCCCTAGGAAGCGAGGCTGAGAAAGTTGGGGCTGTTGAAGCTGGAGAAGAGAGGGTTGTGTGGAGACCTCATTCAGTATCTGCAGAGAGCCCACAGGGAAGCCAGAGGGGGAGCATGTCAGAAATTGCAGTACTAGGACAAGAATTAATGAGTACAAATGAAAAGAGGGGAAACTTAGGTTAGATACTGGGAAGAAAGTCTTTACTGTGGGGATGGTGAGACACTGGCATAGGTTGCCCAGGGAGACTGTGCATGCCCCAACTCTGGCAGTGTTTGAAGTCAGATTGGATAAGGCCTTAAGGAACCTCATCTAGTGGGAGGAGTCCCTTTCCATGGGAGGGTGGGTTTGGACTAGATATGTTCCTTCCAACATTCTAGGATTCTGTGAATAATCACAACCAAAGCATATCCTGGTTTTGCTGCATTTTGCATCTGCCTTGACAGAGTTTCTGTGATTTCACCTATTCATTCCCACATTTGCATACTTCCTAAAACACACAGATTGCTTTATTGTTTGGTGAAGCAAGCCCTAACACTTGTGTCTGCTGAGTGAAGAGCTAGTGTCCAAGCTATCTCAATATAAGAACACTATTTCCTTCAGCCTGTTTTAACTATTTTTAGCCAATTCTTTAAACAAGCACCATTCATGAGTCAGTGAATGACTAATTGCCTTGATTCTCTTCATATGCTGGATGCAGGAGGAAAGCTCTCCTCAAGGGACAGCCAGTCACATGTTCTGCTAAAAACACAGGGCAGGTCTTGATGCAGTCACCTCTTTCATAAGAAGCAAGGGGAAAGGAATATTTGTAGCATTTTAAGTGTAAACCATAACACTGTGCTGCAGTGTTACACAACTTTGCCTTTCCCAGCACGGCAGGCTGCAGCTCTCTGACTAGACTTTCTCAAGCTGGTACACCAGCCTTTCCTTAAACAAGGGACACAGCTTTCTGGAAGCTGAATGACAGCGCTCAGGAACTGCACTTGAAATCTTGACTACGCTGGCTGCCATGCAGAAGCCAATTAAGCAATTATGCAGCCCTGTTACTTATTTTTCAGCCACTGCATTGCTGATCATAAGCCCTCCTGTTTGGAGCTGGATAGTCAGTAATCCGGGCAGGCTCAGCAGCAGCAAGTCCGTTGGGCTGTACCAGTCCTAATCAAACAGCAAAATCAGCAGCACCATCTCCTAGTGTGGAGATCTGATCAGCAATGTATTAGTCTAGGTTTATAACCCTATACTGATACAACTGTGTTATCAATAATCCCCGTGTACAACCCATCTGCAAAGGGTCTATGATCCTGCCCAAGCCAGTGAGGTCTGATATATGAATGAAAGTTGCCTCCCTGCCCAGCATCCTCCAGTTCTCTGCAGGAACTAGCATTGTGTCAGCAGGTGTTTGCTGGTGAGAAGCTTATATTTGAGACATAAAAGCAAATTTTAACATTACTGCATGATGCACCTGTAAGCTTCATTACACAGGCTGTTTCAAACTGACCAAGTTTGAAGTTTTAGCTTAGGCAAGTGCACTAGCTGATAACATACTCATACTTGCTCCTCAGGCTGTTCTTCCTAGAGTAAAAGATTCTGGATGTGACTTTTTGCTGGTGTGGAACCAAATTAAAGAGGCATTCTGCATTCTGTCGTTCTTAACCTTTTTTTCACCCTGCCTTGTGCTTAGATGATATGGAGGTCAGAGCATCACAATCAGTTATTGCTTTACTCAAGAGCAACAATGACTGGGTTGCCAGTAAGTGGCACTACAATGGATGAGGACTAAAGAAAGATGAATCCTATCCCAGATTTGGTTTTTCAAAAAAAGACAACCCCTCCAAATCCCATGATATTATTGAAGTGCTAAAGTCTCAATTTGAGCTTTCATCTACTAAGCAAAAGAAGTCCAGCTCAAATGATGTTTAATTCATTGAATGATTTCAAAACTCAGCCATTTTTAAATCCAAAGTCAGGGGTAGAGGTAGAGGCCTGTAGAATATTATCAGCTACTTATGACACTACAAAGTACTCCTGCCTGGGCTGAGGGGGTAAAAGCAGCAGTATCTGACACATTAGCAGCTCTTGCAATTGCATGGGCAACAGCTGCACTACAACGGGCAGACAACTAGCTCTTATGCTAATATCTGCTTTCAAAAAAAAGAAAAAACAAACAAAAAAAAAAGAAGAAAAAGGCAGATTAGACTGCTGTAAACACAAGTTATTGAACTGTCCTTGACATGCCTACAGTGGCTACAAAATACTACTGTTCTTTGAAGCTCTTCCTGAGTTGTCTTTTGTCAGTTGCCACAGACCTTATACCACAGAGACCTTAACACACCCAACATGGCCCTAAGGAAACAGCTACTGAAGAACATGCCCCTGGCCATAAAGTCCTCAGCTTCTACAGATAACCAGGAAGTCACCTCCTTGCTCTATCAACCACATTCCATTTAACAACGTAATTACTTCACAGCTAGACAAGAACTATCTACAGAATTGTTCTTGCTCATCATTAATATGTGGATGCTTAAAAAGACATCTTTCAGGCCAGGCGGATATAGAAGAGAAAGTAGAACACTGAAGTGAAAACTAGCATCCATTTTTCTACCTGTGGTTCAACTTACTGCCATGTCAGTTACTAATATGACATCCAGATAAAGCAAGAATCTTCAATTTGCTGAAAAATCTTCTGAAAGAGCCAGCAAAGGGGTGTGAAGCAGTCTGACTCATCTGCAGTGCAGCATAATTTAAGGTATCCTTTATATACTTCTGATAAAAGCAGAACCAGTGCAGAGAAGCAAAGCTGGGTACATGAACACACATCCTTGAAATTCAAGCTTGAATCTAATTAACTGAAAGCATTAAGTCTGAAGGCATAGAGGGTAAGAGTAGCAGTCAGGAAGAACCACTTCAGGCTACCACAGGCCAAGAGGATTAAGGTCAAGATAGAGATTTAATGAGACATATGTAAGATGAGGATACAGGCAAGAGATCTTGTCTATTGGACAGACAAAGATGGAACTTGTAGGACAGTCAAAGGAAAGTTGTACAGTTGTGTGACTAAAAGCAACTCCTAAACAGCTTTAATACTATGCAGTATCTCCTGCCACTACCAAGAAAGGATGTGAGCAAAATGATAACTGATTTAATTTTTCTTCCTATATTTAAGCATGTCACAAAAATAACTCTTGAAGTCAAATATCTGACTTACCTGTCACACAAATTTCTTCTAAGTGAAGTGATCACTCATAAGTGGTGCAGCAGAGAAGA
Organism: Sclerurus mexicanus; assembly: GCA_013396755.1. NCBI lineage: Eukaryota > Metazoa > Chordata > Aves > Passeriformes > Furnariidae > Sclerurus > Sclerurus mexicanus. The sequence goes on from VWZF01002815.1 coordinate 3,329, forward strand.
CAAGATTTATGGTAGATCAAGAGTCTGCTTTCAGCAAGAACTGGAGTGGTGATGAAGAGAAGCCCCCAAACACAACACTGGGGAAAAGAAGCAGACTGGCCTAGGCCAAGCAACAAGATAAACTGACATATCAGACTGATAGCAAGAGCTCTTGTGAGGGGTGCTGCATTTATGGCAATAGAGATTTGTAGGAACAGGTGATATCTCAAGGTAAAAAAAAAAAAAAGCAGAGAACTTCCAGACAGAACACGTTTTCTACTGTGAGACATCATCTTCTACTTAGACCCTTCTGGTGATTTTTGGATAACTTATTTTTCAAATCTGTTTTTTAAAGTCTTGAAGTTTAAGAAAACTAGCCAAATGCTAGGGAAACACGTAATGAAAAACGACCTTCTAAAGGGCTTTCACGTGTAAAACAGCAACACACAGCATCTTTTTACTTTGAACTGTCACAAAAATAAGCCATGTCATTGTCCTACAAAGACTCATCTAAGAGTTCCTTCACCTTCTAAATACATCATCATATGCAATTATCTGTGACTACAGAGACCATTTCATCTATAAAAATGCATATTTTGTGTTCAATAGCTCAAGTACGGTGCTCCAGCACACTTCCACACTCAAAACTTGTAGTATCCATACAGTCAGTTTGGAAACTGGATTATCTCGTACTCAGTCCAGAGAAAAATGCTACCCACACATCTGCAAAAACCTCATACCTGAGCACAAGACTTGACTGTAAATGGAACAAGCCGAGGCTACCGAAACCCAGGAAATGGCAGAGAACAGACAATTCATCCATATTTACAAGTTAGACACAATCCCATGGTGATATTCTTTCCTGTCTTACCAGATTAACTCTTGAAAACTTACAGGGTGTTAGATCAGACACAGTGCAGCTGATACAAGATGCTTACACTTTATCAAGTTACAGTGCAGTAATAAGCAGTTTGCAGCAGAAGTCAATGTTTCAAGAACACAAGTGTAAGTACAGCCCTGTCATGGGAAACCTACCCCAGATACAAGGAAAGCTATAAAACAATCTGTGTTGATAATTATAGCCTTATCTATGCTGGGATAAATATGTTGCTGTTCAAAGAAAATTATTTACCCACACTCACCATCAAATATTTTCATGCCTGTTTTTTCCACCTATTAGCATGTAACACAAGAAGCTTCTAGTCAACATTGCTTTAAGGTTCATCAGTAGTTAATGACCAATAACTATTTCAAACAGATGATCTGGGTTCAGCCATGGTATCAAGAGAATGGCTGCATTTTTATTTAAAAAAAAATAAATAAAAATCACTGCCTGTAAAGAGGTGCTACACTGACAAATTCGGACATCTGCATGCTGCTCAGAGCATAAGCTGCTTCCTGACACAGAAATGAATCCAAAACATGACTTGGAGGAGCCTCTAGTGGTGATAAAGTAGATGTGATTATGAATTAGCAGATGCTCCAGGATAAGCCAACAGCCTTGCTGGCATTCACGTAGCCTACAGACACATGACCCCCAGTCAGGTTATGAGCGATGTAACCTGAAAGCCACTCACACACACACAGCTGGGATCAAGTAGGATGATTTAAATAGAGGTCTGCCTACAAGTTTTACCTTGTATTGATTCAACAAGGGAACAAACCAGCTTGATTCTGGTCCTCTTCAGCCTTAGATAGATAACATTCAGTGCATTAACTGAGTAAAGAATTCTGGAAGTTTCTGAGAACAGGGAGCAGTGTCTGTACCTGATTTCTGCAGCAAGTTATACTGGCACAGGTAGATCTCTCTTTTTAAATAAACTGTGCCTGTGCACACTGAGGGTAAGGATGTTTAAAGATTTGCACTGCAGAAACACATCCTTTGAGCAATTTCACACTGACATCAGAGCAGTATCTTCCATAGGTAATAGGACTGGAGAAGGTTTTGCTGCTGGAAAAAGACACTTCCAGAGTGCGAACTTTGCTTGGCAGTATCAAGTGGAAGCAGTTCTATTTGCACTCCATTTGACAAGACCAGCAGGTGTCATTAAATATGGACTTTCTCATTCTTTGGCTGCACCAACTCAACATATCATTTAGGTTCCAGTAAGAGCTCTTGAAGAACTGGAGCATTTGGCATCAGGTACAGAATAGAAGTGCCAGTTTTTGTTTGTAGTTACAAGGTTCAGACACTGAAAAAGTTAATGCTGTTTCAGCACTTTGCAACAATAATTGCAGGCTAGACACTGTCAAAGTACTTCAGAGGTTTGTTCTTTAGCAGCTGAAAGATTTGTCTGACAACTGTAGGTCTCTATCATCATTACATTCCATCTGATATGCAAAGTAACATTTCCCCAAAATCAGCTAATAGAACTGATGTTAATATTTTTTCCCCCAAATACTAACAAAAGTTATACAGCTGTTTGCAATGTAACTTAAAAGCCATCTACACATTATCAGTATGTTTACAATAATTGCTGATTGCCAAGGTTTGTTTTAGAAGACCTGGATATAATGAAATAAAAAGTACAGCCCTCAAGGTATTCTCTGCCTAGTAGGTTATATATAAAAAGGTAAGCATCAGCATATATTATTTAAATCATAAATATATGAAACCACGCTGCTGTGTTAGACCTCTAGATGAGTATTATACTGCAAACAGACTGAAAGTCAAAAATAACTTCTTTCCCCCTGTGTAGCCTACAGAGCTATACTTCTACATCATTAACAGTTACATTCCTGCACAGAACTCATTTCCTGGAAAAAACACACAGAATTCAGCAGATGCTACTGTGGAACAAGCACAGAATGATGTGCATTTAAAAGCTCTGTATGTCCTGGCAGAATTGGGGGGGACCATGGTATTGTCTGGGATAGGAGAACGCTGCAAGGTGACCAACAGCAGTCAACAGTTCTCCTGCAGCTGCTTTGCTCTGCTCTGCTTTCAGCTGCCCTCCTCCACAAGAGCAGCTACAGGATGGAAATTTTAGTCTAAGAAAAGCTTTATGCTACACATGTGTTTTCCGTTTTACAAGCATCTAGCCATACAAGGGGGAATACTGGAAAACAACAGCTCACATCACATAAAACATCCCAGGTTATGCACCCTGTCATACTACAATGAGTTTCAAGTAGCACATGGAGGAAGTGCCTGCACTGTAAGGGCAGTGGCATGAGGGACAACTGCAGGAATTCATTCCAAGCACCTTCCCAAAAAGAAAATAAAAATCACCCACAAAGTTCTCTTTGTTTCCATTCTTGGACACTCATATTACTTACTAGAGACTTCGCTCCATCCCTCCCACCCCACCTTGTCCCAGTTTTCATTGCCTCTAAGGAAAAGCTTCTTCAGATGAACAAAACGATCTCTACCAGACACTGCAACAGCAGTGACCTTCAGTGGCACAGAGGCAGTCTGGGAAGTCGAGTATCAGATCCAAGAGTCTCCCCTGCTGTACCAAAAGGGTTATGCATGCCCAGATCAGGACAATTTGCCTCCACATCCTTCCACAATCCTGAAGCAGCCCTGTGACACAAAGACTATGCACCTCTTAGCAACAGAAACACTGATGCCTGTAAAGTACACCAAAGTAGGATTTTGGGGGACCCATGTAACATCCACTCACAAAGACACTGACAGATCAACAGCCAGGGGCCTTGGCTGTGCCATCACAAGATTCCCTGCATCAGGCACATGAACAACTCAACAAAGCAGCACAACAAAAGAGCTCTGCACATCTGACTCTTAACATTGGTCCTTCCAGCTCAGCATTATACTGTTCTATATCCAGTATTGATGGTTCTGGTGCAACACAGAATATCCTGAAGATGTCCAAAACCACTTTGCCTTTAACTGTCTCACTGAAAGCAGAGGTTTATACCATGCTACTCAAAACTCCAGGCCAACAAGCTTGCTTTTTATAATGCCAAACACCTAAAAATCAGCAACTCTACCTGACTTTAAAGGACAAAGTGGCCCCATGAAGTGGCAGCAATCTTCTCCTATGCACCAAGTCCATGAACAAGGAACGTCACTAGGGTTCATTTTAATGTTCACACAAGCCCTGTCACCTTGAACTTGTTCATTTTAAATAAAATCCTCACATCGCTCTTATAAGCTGACATATTTCTTGGGAGTACAGTAACAAAACTGTAATCCCCTGCTTTACTTACAGAACACTTCAGTGCTCCTGAACACATCCAGAAGCAATGCTAATGTATCAATTACAACATCTCCTTACTACAAAGATGCTTTGCAGTAGCAGCAGAGCTCTCCTCCCCTGCACAGCAATACTAAGCAATCATACAGAGATAAGAGAATCCCTTTTAACTCCCACTTTGCACCCACTTGTTAGCACAGTCATGAATATCTACCCTAACAGGACTTTCTTCAGGGCTTTTTAGAACCCTAATTACCACTTTTGGTACCAATTAGGTCAGCAGAAGCTGGTGCTTTCTGAAACTTGCTGGAGCAGGAGACAGCAAACTTACCACTGTCACCCAAATTTGGGAGGGGAAATCAAAGACATTACTATCCCAGGAAGTCGCAGAATTCAAATATAGTATATACGACATCAGTTACCTGTGTTTTTCTTTCAAGTCAAATTTAGAAACAGAGGAAGTGAAAAAACATTTCTCAACAAGGATCCCCCTGTCCCAAATTGGGTACCTTTAGGTACAGATTGCTCGACGCTCAGTCTTCTCACTTCTCAGCCACTCCCCTGCTGAAGGACTTCAACATGTATTAACTTAGTCCACTATCCTATCACCAACATTAAATATATGTGTACCAATCAAACCAGGCTTTAGCAGTGGGGTAAGGATCTGTCTCTCAAACAGCCTGCAATTCAAGATAGTCAATATGGTTTCAAATTAGCATGCTATGCTTTGAAGTTGAGAGTGCTTATCCTCTCCAACCCCAACAAACTACCACCACAAATGGCAAGAGATTTCCTACAAATTCCTGTCACAGAAAATAAGCTTTGTTCTGAAGGTTACTCTTCAGTATTCACTATTAAAAAAGCGAAACTCTAAAAAAAGATCACTTTTAAGGGACTTTTTGATATTCCCAGCATTTGAAGTGCTCAGGTCAGAGGTTGCTAACTTTGAGCATCAGTATAAAAAGTAGAAATCATACGACTCATCTGGGTATAAAAAAACAAATATCAAAAGGTTTAACAAGTTATCCTCTGTGTCTCATTTTAAGACAGACATTCACACTAATATGCAGCATTGTCAAGGATCCATAACCTTCCTAACAGAATGCTTGGGAGCTACACAAGTAGATGACCTCTACCTACCACAGAAAGCAGAGGGAATGATAAAGACCCCTACCTTTGACTTCAGTCTTCAGACTCATGTGCTACAAAACAAATTACATCATATTGATTTTGCTAATCCATTCCAAATATGGTACACTTCAAACAAACTTGCAGTGTTAAGTTGATTAGACAACACTGACAAGCCAGTCAATGAGTCCAAGAGCAAAAGGGGAACAACATCTAATCTATTCATGGCTTCTGCTCTGGTATCCCATGAAATCATCTGCAGCTGCTTGGTTCAAGTTGTGTACTATGGCAAAAATGTCTGCAATCCCATTCTAATAACCCGCATTTCCACAATTGCTAAGCAGTGTCTATATGGCAGAGCAGCAGTTCCTCTATAGAATCTGGAGCATGAACTGCACATGTAGAAGCATGGTATGTGTGGGGAGCCAGGGCACTCCCATCTCAGAAATGTTTTGGCTAGGTCAGACACTTACTACATGAGATTTGCAGAGACATCAGTACAAAACCCAGCTCACCTGCACTGTAATGACGCAGAGAGCACATGATGCCAGGGCATCACAAGCTAAATGGTCAGTCACTTGGAACAACCCTGCTATCCCTTGGTCATAATTTCATTAACAAATTTACCTTGTCCCCAGAATGGAAGCAAAAATCATCAGATGGAAGGTTTTATATCTGGCAATTTAATTATTTTCTACCTGGTAAGTATTTCATAATTTCAATGTCTTAACAACCCTGGTCTTCAGCACCTGATCTATTAGGTCATTTGTTTCTAGAATAGTATAAAATCACCTACAGCAGTCTAAAATCCTAATTTATTTTAGGTACTGTGTGTGCCATTTTAGTCTGACACTTCCCAGCCTTGAAGCACTTAGCAGTCTGTACAGCAAAGATGCAGAGAACACACCAAACTGACTACCCACACGCCAGAAGTCAGCATTTAGACTCCTGGATTCTTCTCAGAGGATGCTTTCAGAGAGACGTATTTAGCCCAATATTATTTTTCTACACATTTCAAGTGGCACTTACTGAACTGTTGTCATAAAAAGAGCTGTAGAAAAATTTAGATTTATAAGGTTAACTGAGAACTATCTTCCTGCTAATACAAAAGATCAGGGCTACCAAGCTACACTCTGATATTCTCAGACAAAACAGTCTGCAGAGACCCCAGGTACCCCTCTCATGCAGTGAGGCTGACACTATGCATTACTTTCAGGGATCTTATCTGCCTTTGCTACTAATTGTTTGCACAAATGTCTATATTAATTTGCAATGGATGACCAAACCATATTTAAAGCCTTTCTTTTGCTGTTCTTTTTCTCCCCACACACTGCAAGTTCAGCTGTCTTAAGTATTTTATTGAAACCTACCAGGCAGCATCAGAGACAAAAGAGTGGACCGAGCAGACAGAAGCAATTGTGATCTAGTGCACAAATCAGCACTGGGAAGGACAACAAATTAAAATATGACAGTTTGATTCAAATATCAATTGTTTGGAAGCAACTCATGCTAATGCCAAAACCAGATCTGGAGATTCCTTCAAGCTGATTTCCCGTGCAGTCAGCTTCATTGTTCTGCAGTGCTGGTGTCCCAAAATGGGTTCTTCCACCTGGTATGCAAGATTCAAATCCCCACACCGAGCTGAGGCATTTGATTTATTTACAGTTCTGCGCAGCAACAGGGGCTGGATGGGAATCCAGAGAGCCAGCACAAGTACTATGAAAACCTTTGACTATGTATAGATTTTAGCAAACAAAGGCACTAATATCCATTGGCTACAAGTTGCATAGATCCCTCATTAATTAGTACCCTCTCTTCTATTGATTAAACGATTCCCTCACTTCTCATGCAAATTAGTCTGCATGCTCAGGCTTTCTCTTGAGTCAGTGTTTTTTTGAGCTGGTGGGCCTGTGAGTTAGTGGCAGAGTTACCTTTTATCCAGTTGAAGCTGATTTGAGCTCAGTTGACTTTGTTAGTTTCTCCCTTATCTTGGGAGTACTGCCAAATGTCCTTGTGGCTGGTAAATTCTGTATTCTTTGTGTCCTCTATCAGGGGTACACCCTGTTTCTAAAGCTTTGTTAAACTCCCTCCAGGTCTGAGGTAACAATCATGTCAAGGCCTAAAGCTTAACAAGGCCATTTTACCAAGAAATGATTTATCTTTCCAACACCTGGACACCAGCATGAAGAGCCTCTCAACAGTGAGGAGGCTCTTTAGAACAGCAGACAATGTAACAGTGAACTCATTAAAGCACTGATGAAGCTCAAGGGGTACTTGATGCTGAGCACAGGTGAAAGCTGGTTGTAAAAGCAGATTCGGAGGTGCAGCTTGGACTTCACAGTCCAGGAGAGAGATTTCAATTCCAAGAAGGTATGGCAAAGAAGTGGCATCCTTGTAAACTTTATTGTTACAGCTGCCTAGGGTGGTAGAAAGTATCCACACTGCTATCTGTCAAACCTCTGCGAAACTAACTTCACAGTATCTCTAAAAAGTTGAACTTGTATCTGTTTTTTTTCTCATAGTAAAGACGCCCTCCGTCCCCAGCTGCCTTTGAAGGGCATCAGGTATGTCCCCAGCACCCAGCTCGCTCACTACTTCCATGCTTTGTCTGTACCACCACAGACATTTGGAGTAGCAGCTCTGATGATGGCCATGAGCACAGTTGTGCTTGTGCACAAGCAGCTGCACCACAGCAGCTGCTCAGGGAAACTGAGATGCCCATGGAGATCAGTGCCAAAACGCCCCCAGGGCTTGTTTAGATTTAAAGAATTTTTAAAAAGTCAGGTCTAACAGGTCCTGTAAGAGCAGCTTTCCAGTGACACACTGAGCAGGACAGCTCAGGGTCCCAAACAAGCACAACAGGGAATGTGCTGTCAAATTGGGATGCAGGCAGCAATAGGAATTACTACGTCAAACCGACTAAGAATCAGATGAATGATGACAGTGTGGGCAGCATTGTCACTGGCATTTGAACCCCATAAAATCTGAAGTACATGAATTGTTTTTCCGATTTCTTAGCCGTGGATATGACAAATCCTCAGTGTTAGTGCTTAAACAAACAAGTTAGCAGCTGAATTAGCACAAAGCAAAAGAAAAGAACAAATCAGTGCAAGTCACAGCAGAGGTTCTTCCTCCCACCCCTCACGGCACCACTGTTCATGCAGCCAAGTTACAAACTATCCTGAAACTGCCTCATTTTTAATTTAAATGGATTATTTTGGAAGAAGTCACTGCTTAGACCCTTATTTATGGAGTTAAGTGTCAGCAGTTGAGTCAGGACATCCTTAGACCAAGCAGCCACTTTAATCTTTCAGTAAGTGTGGGATTGCATGGACAGGAAGAAAAATCCTCTGCAAATGCCAGTGTTACCTTTCCTAGTTAAAAACTCATGACAGGACAATTCTGTATACTCTCAGGTGTGGCTGTAGATGTTAATAATCTGCTGATAATCCAAATACTGCATACATAAACTCTGTCAGTACTTTTCTACTCTGGGAAGACAAAACATAGCCACAGTTTTCCTTCCTTTTCCATCCTAATGCCCAAGCATACCCAAACACACCCGGGCAGCTGTAGTTCATGGGAATGGCAGCAGGCAAAAGTAATCTAGGCAAAATTAGTGACCTGCTTGCTTGTTTAGTGATAAAGACAGTCAATCCAACAATTTTTGGCCAGACTTTGTGATCACCTGATTTATAATGTAGATTTTAGGATTACAGCTTCAGCCTTACACATACCTCTTTGGAGCATGTCATTAACATACCATGTCTAACTTTTTGGAAGAGTGGAAGAAGCAAGCACTCACCAGAAGCCAGCTCTTACACAGCCTAGTTACAGCAGAAAAATCACCTGTCACCACCCTTCAGAGTATGCTGGGCTTTCAAAAGAGCTCTAATTTACTTATATTTGCATACCACAAGCTGTACAGTAACCATCATTTTTGCAGCTCATTACTAACCACAAACCTCTTATTGCATTTGTGGGCTGGGTTAACTTAACAGGTACAAGAGCACCCAGCAAGTCACAGCCTTATCATACTGGACATTATACAACCATGTCACCCTTCAAATGCACCAACAGCACTGACAGCTTTCTGTAAAAAGAGGCAAGATTCAAAATACCCTCCTTCACTGTCATTATACAGAAGTCAGCCTCATTTGAGTACCACATTGTCAGCAGCTCAAGTTACCCTCCAATATTTTCAGTTAGCCTCTTCCCAACTAGGCATCATTCATAGCATGTATCAATGTATGAAAGCAGACAGAGAAGAAACAGATGCTAAAACAAACACCAGTCCAAAGGCAGTTCCAGGTGCTTTAAAAAAAAAGCAACCCCCCTCCAAAAAAACACCAATCAAAACTCTTTGATTCAATTTAGGCTTTGTGGAAAGAAGCACTTTCTCCTGCTGGCAAGATGGCCCTTGTGCCAGAAGCAGATACACTTGCAGCTTTGCTGTAGATCCAGAATATTTTATGGCTTCAAAGTGTTTCAAAACAAGTATCTGGAAGACATCTACATAATTAACTATTGTTCAGTGTTGCTCAGTGAAGTCATGCCATCCTTTCAAGATAGAAACCCTGCAGAGACACAAAGGTTGAACACTGTGGCTGCCTCCAGCCTGTACTAACAGCAAGTGGGAGAACAATTCAGCCTCAAGAGCCCTGATCTTCCTCAGGGGGAAAACACAGGAGCTGGATGCCAGGGAAGTGACTTCAGGAATATCCAAGCAATGACCTGTGCAGTGGAAGCTCCTTCATATTTGCTGCAATAATGCCCCACCTTTCAGAGTTCTCAGTCTGTGGACACCTGATCTCATATTTCACACAGGGCCATAACTACTGCAGCCATCAGGATTAAAATGCTGTGTTTCTCCTAACAGCATGAAAAAAAGAATTCTCAGCAAATCTAGTGCAGGGTAACTCATACTGTGTGCACTACGCTGTATGTGCTGCAGGGCTCTCATTCCCTCTACAATCACTTCTGCACTGTATCTTAGGGGGGTTTGTGCTTCTATTCTAACCTCCAAAATAAACATACAAGGCAGTGTATCTAATTATATCTAAGGTAACACATAGCTCATTTGCCTTCTTACTGTGAGCAGTTAAGCGCAGCTATTGCAGTATCAGATTAATGATCATGGAAGTCTGCATCACTAGTTCATTGTCCTTACAGTCCAGTAGCTCAATACAAACCGCCACAACAACAAGATTTTTAATTTGCAAGTTAAACACTGACTGATCTGACATTCTTGTACATGTTATCATAGGACATTGAAGTTGCTTCCAGTGTGAAATGTCTTTAAAATCACAGTTTCATCCAAGAGACAACGGACTAACTACAGCAAACTAATAAGAAAATTTCACACAAAAAAAAAAAAAAAAGTAGAACAAGTCAGACAATGCCAAAGTGTTTATAAGGATGGATTTTTAAGTCATCTACCTCTTACACTGAAAAATTTCCTGCCACAAATACATTACCAGGACTGAGCATACAACAAAGGAACTGGTTGATCCTACCTTCTTCCCCCATATGTACAGATGTGCCCTCCAAAACTATACAAACAGAAGTTTAGAGAGGAAAAGAGGATCCTGCACTCTCCAGAAGAGATTAATTAATAGGTACATAAAAGTATCTTATCCTTGTATTTTCTAGACCTTCCTAGAACAGGAGTGACATGATAAGCATTTCATGGGTGAGCATGACAAATCTGATGCTTGTGAAGCACATCTCAGGAGCCAGTGCTGACTAGGGACTCCCCCTGGGAATCTCCAGGTCTAAATCCATGATTCTCATTATGTTCCTTCTCAGTAGTGCTTGGTGACCTGCCCAAGAGAAGCAAAAAGAAACAAAATGCTCTGACACGTCCTGAACACTGAGCTCTAGGAATTCAATACTGAACTTGAGGTTACACACAGGTACATGTATAAGGCTGACTCAGAGCATGAAATACTCTATATGACCACTTGTACCACACATTTCATTCAGGTGATGGTCCTATTTTTAAAAAAAAAAATAATAAAAAGAATCAGCTAAACTGGGACACCTTATTCAATCAATTGGCACTGGGGCATTTGGCCCAAAGGCACTTTAAACTTGCATCCTCCACCTTCTGGGTGGATGCCTTACCCTAAAGGGCATTAAGCACAGCTCTCTTCAGCTTTCCCCTTGGCATCAGGCCACTGTCCAGACAGGAATGCAAAAGCCCAGGCCAGAAAACAAAAGGAGACTGACAGTTCAGAGCACAGAGCCTGGAAAACACTGTCAGGATCAGTAACATTTCACACTGGCAAGTGAGCTGATAGACAGGAGCAATCCCTTGTTCCAGCTGTGCACCTTAAGCTACAGAGGCAAGTTTCTGCACTGCTGGCTAGGTTTTGGCCCTTCCCCACCATGCAGACAAGAGCCTAGGAGGCAAAACTTTCAACAACTGGAAAGAAGGATTCTTCAGTATAAACTCACAGCCTGATAACTATGTTACCTCAAAAAAAACCCAGCAGACATGGGCTTAGTCCCTTTAAGATGAAAAAGGAACTGAACACATATCCAGTACTTTTGGCTGAGAGCCACATATTAAATTTCTTGCAGAAGCCAAGACTCTGAGGAGGGCACAGTTGTCCCCAGGCAAGAGATGGCAGAACCTCTCCATGTCCCACTACAAAGTTGGGCATGTAAAATAAGTGGGGTGGCCCTTAATGCCACCTTTCTGTACTGAAGTTGTAGACACATCAGACACCTCTGGCCAATTTTAGTTCTTTACCCTACTTACCACAGATTGCTCTAAAACTGTGATTATGTTACAAGGCAAGAATGTATGGGATAAAAATATTGCTACAAAAGCATAGCAGGGATTATTTAAGAAGCCTGTATTATTCCTTAAGTGAAACTTTGACCTTGAACAACCAAACTTGCCTAGAACAAAACATTTAAGAAAGGAAGAAGAATGAATCAAAATCACAAACTGAAGGCCTTTTCAGTATCCTAGCAAAGGTAAGCAACCTCCAGATCAGACACCCAAAACATCTGAACACCAACTACCATTCCTCCTTTATCACAGCCATGGTTAAACTGCAAAGAGCAGAATGGGATCCAGCAAAGCAGCTCAAAAATTTCCACAAAAAGAGACAGAGATGTTTTGTTTTCTTTGTGAAAGTGAAACTTCCTACAAAATACTCCATAGTTTGGGAAGGAGGCTATCAAGCTCTCCTAAAAGCCTGTCATGTCAAGTGGGAACACAACACAAGAGCTTTGAAGACAAAATTAAAGAAACACCCAAGCTCAGGGTTGGCAGTCAGGATGATTTGAGCACCCATCTGGAGGAGTTCCCATTCACTGTTCAGCAGTGGAAGTATTACCAACATAAAAGCATAACAGGTCAGCACAAACAAAATTTCAAAGGTTTGATCTAGAGTTAAACACTACAGAAACCACCTGTGTTTTGCTAATTATTGCTAAGCAACATTAAGGCCAACAGTTTAGCAGAGTTCAAAAGGAATTAGGAATTATATGGGTAATAAGAATATCCACAATTACATTAGCTAGGATAAAACAGTTTATAAAAGGATTAAAGGAATACCACACCTTCTGGCATAAGTCAGCCACTATACCACAGATAAAGTTTTCATTCTGATTATTTTGCTTAGCATAGAGCAGTAGAAAACATGCCCACTGTTCCAGTAACTCTTAGCTAAACTGCACTAAGGATCAGCTTTACAAAAACCAAACTAGACTTCACTAGCTCAGGTTCAGGATTCTCTAGTGAGCTTGTTCAACTGTATATTACATCTACCTTCGAATAAAGGCAACTCAACTCAAAATCTAGCTGATTCATATTCACAAATGCTTGCAACAACTGAACTAGAACTGATATATTTAAGTCACAGAAGTTGACAAAGCCAGATCATCACAATGAAACACTTAAGTAAGGTGTTTCCTCTGCTGATTTCAGTAACCGGATATTACCTGAAGCTAAAAAAAAATTCCAAAGTTGTGTAACAGGCTTGCCTTGTCCTGTCCTAAAAGAGATCAGTAAATCGAGATCTTCTCCATTCACAAGAAGGTTTGCTCCAGCGGCAGGGCTATTCATTTTAGAAGAGTTTAATGACTTTGATCTCATACCTTGGACTCCAAGATATCGGTCTAGTCCAAGTCTGATAGAATAATTAAAGGTGTGTAGAAATCAAATATTTTTAGCAGCCTGCTTTTCTTGCATCTACAAAAAGCAGCTTAATTTGCCACTAGCCCCATGAAATGGCAGAGGAATTCAGACAAAGGAGTTAAAATTACCAAGTCATCTCCAGCTGAAGTGCCAGCTACCATATGCTCTCTTCAAAAAACCCAGACTACTCTACGTAGTAGTAGTGCCTTGTTTATAAAGCTCCTTATATCGAGCTTCATTTCGACAGGAGGGTGGGTTTGATTGTACTAGGCCTTTTTGGAATTTTTAGCTGTTGAAATAGTGAAAGCAGATGGATAAAAAGAATAGCAGATCTAAACTGCAGAGCAGACCCCTACAAGTAGAGAATTCAAGGCATTTATAAGGTGATCCAGGTTTTATCTCATACTCCCTCACCTTTTTAATTAAATATTCTTTGTCAATCAGAGGAAATACTTGGAAAATACACCGCTCTAATTCCAGAAGTAATGTGTGAATCTGTTGATCAGTGTCAGATGAAGTTACAAAAGCCTTAAGAAGTCCTGCATCAGAGTAGCACTTTCAGTATAAAAACACCTTGAAGGATCAGAGGGAGATGTGAGACAGGTTAAAAACTTAAAAGCCAGAAAGGGGGAAAAGTCTAAATAGGTACTTTTGCCTTTGCTCCTTCAGCAGAAGCCACTCACAAATGAAACAGCTACCATCATTAGCTGCATTATGCCAGGGACTGCAAGTTTTTACTTTAATGTTTCAGTACGGCAGAAGCTGATGTGACTTGCCAAGGAAAACCTCCCTCTAATTTGGCAAAGCTTCAGAAGTCAAATCAACTATTAACTGTAACACAGGCTTACACTGGCTACCAGAGAAAGTCAGAAGAGATTTTGTCTGCATTGAGAAATGTGGATAAGTAGAAATAGATGGTCAAATGACCAAAAGAAATAACCAGAGCACCAAACTAGATCTGTATTGTATTGTCTGCCTCGTATCCTGAACGCTACCAGTAGCTTTTAAACATGTAAGCAAAAAACCAAAAGCATGAATACAGTGACTATCACTGTATCTGTAGGGTAGAGTTTTTCCTAGGGAAAAAAAGAAAAAATGTGATAGGAAATTGATCCTTACTTTGCAGTAAGAAGTAACTTGTGAGTTTTTCACTTACATTGGAATGAAGCTTCTGATTATGACTTTTCACAAGTTACTACACAAAGAGAAGCTTAGAAACCAGCTATTAAATGAGAGGTAGAGAGAGTACACCTAGTTTTCTGTAACTTCTCTGAGCACCTGGTGTTCTGCTTAAGATTCAGTGACTGTAGAAATACCTGTCATAGTTGGCAGCTACAAATATGCCCGTGGCAGCAGGAAACAACTGGCTCAAACTCTGCTCATTTTATTCAGTTGGGCTTTCTCTGGGTTTTGCTTTTTGTGACGAAACGAAAGAGAATTACTTGCTCCAGAAGGAAAGTAACAGATTAAAAATTAACAGTTTTATCTACAGAACCACGTATCAGCACGTGCAATCACGACTAGCAAAACACACATGGTAAGATGGCTCAATTTCTCACCACGGAAAGCATTACAGAGACTGAGAGCAATCCCTGACACAGTTGCAGCTTCAGCAGTTTAGCTCTGACATGGAATACAATTCTCATACTAGTATCTACTTGCAGGCAGGGTTTATTTTGCGCTGGGATTTGCTGCAATATTTGTATGACTACACTGAACAGTGGAGCTGCAAAATGAAGCACTCCAGTAGAACCTGAATTCACACCACATGCATCATTCACCTTTTTGGGGACAAATAGACCCTGGGAGGTGTGTCCCCAGAGATCTTGCCTCATGCAGCAACAGGCCAGCCAGGCACAGAGTCATTACAAGAGAAGAACCATCAGAGTTGCATCACTCAAGAATCCCACCACTGAAACCAGAGGCTTGCTGTTACAGTCAAATAAACTCCCTATATAGGCCTCAAGCTGCTCATTGCTCCTGGTTCTTCCGTCAACCCATTCCCATTTCTCAATCTTAACATGCTTGCTATTTTTCTGAAGATATTTAAGTGGCTGCAGTTGCCAAGACAACCACTTCATCAACACCAGCACCTCAACTCATCTATCTTGGGCTTCCCTTCCGTTCACCATGACTTCTAGGAAATCAGCTGCCAGAAACAGTAATTTTGAAACTTGGCTTTTGTTTTTTTAACTTTTAGTAGTAGCCTTTGAGATCTTCTGTCCTAAGAATGTCAAGTTCCTGTCATGGGAACAGCTTTGTTTTAATTATACCCTGAGAAGTGGGGTTTCCTGTAGCGCTGGAAGAAGTCTGATAGCTTCAATTCCAAGGCACTGAGGCAATCACAGAGGTATACATCCAAACCAGGTTTATGCATGCCTGTGCTGTTGCTTTAAGTAACTCGTTGAAGTCTCCTTTGATTTTGTTGTCTGTTACCAAGAGAAGCAGGAAGTGACACAATATTTCTTACACTTACCAAACTCAGCTAGGCCCTGAAATGCATACCCATATACATGTCTTTTCTAAAAACGATCACAGAACCTCCACAAAACAATTAGTAAGTAGATAATCCACATAACTATATGCATGTTTTAACTAAGTGAGGCTTAAGCTGTCAAACTCTCTGCCACAGCAGCCATGAAACCTGGTGGCAAATTCAGCCGAGCTCTGCAAGAGGCCAAGTCCTAGGAGGTATAATACAATTTCTAGGAGTTTCTCAATAGTAAACGTATGGAAATAAGATGCTGCGTATCACTTCCCTTCCCCCAACCCACCTATGTTAGACCCAAGCAAGAAGGCTTCACAAGTTCAATAACAGCAAGAGCCTTGATCAGAATTTACACCTTATAAGACATAGGATAAGCCAACAGAAAGTTAAGCCAGGTTTGGTTAAGTTCCAACACCAACAGAGCTACCAGCATCTTTATATCAACAGCATCTCCAGCCACATGAGAGCAGCTTTCCAAGTTTATGCCTACATGGCCCTCATTGCTGTGCCCTAGAGATTTACAGCTGCGACTGTGCTGGCTTTGCATCCATTAGCACGGATACTGGTAGCGGTCGAGCCATGGCAACGTGGGATTAAGCATGGGCTGCAAAACCAGCTCGTAAGCTGGGTCAGTTCACAACTGGTGTTAAATATCACGCTGTCGCTACCAGACCCCACTACTGTGCTCGAGACAGGTCAAATGTGCCACTGCTGCATTGCAGACATACTTAAACACTATAAAGTGATCTCAATGGTTTATTACTGTGGACCTTGGTGGTTTGCCATGGTTGCCACAGTGTCATTGGAGAATGCCCCACATATTCCTTTTGCTGTACCAATTTATACAAGGTTACCAAAACTAGAGAAGGTAAAGGCTTTATATTCTGACTGAAACTCAAACTGTACATGACAATCACATTAAGCTGTGACTGAACATTGTTTTAGCGAATAAGCATTATACAAGAATACATTTATCAATGCATTTATAGTTGAGGCAGTTAGAAACACCAGCTTTCCTTATAAAAGGACAGGTACCTGCAGGTCAGTTGTGCTGTAGTTTTCTATTTAAAGTGCTTGCTAAGTGAAGAATTTGGCTTCCAGCCCATTTGTTTTAAGCTCAGTGTTGTGGCATAGCCTGGGTAATTGCACTTTGGGTGACAAGCACAACAGAACTCAGAGGCATGTCAGTAATACACCTCAAACCTCACCCTAACTGACTGGAACCAAGTTTTGTCCTGTGAATGTGCCAGCTCCACAACGTGCCACACGAGGCTGTTTCCCTGGCTGTGCTCCGGAGCTGTGAGCCATTTCACACTTCCACACTTGACATCAAATCCCACATGCTGGCTTCTCTATGCTGAGAGGCTTTATTTTGAACCTACTCTTCAAAGCACAGGAGAGAAGACCCAGGGTGGCTGTAGTGGAAGTGTACAAGAGGCTGGAGCAATTAATAATGTGCAAAAAAGAAATCTCAGAGGTGGGAGGTAAAAAAGCTGGGTAGCTTCAAAATCAGAGCAGATCCCTTTGACATTTCAAACGATGAGGCAGACAAGGGATAACTTTGCCTCCTCCAACAAGAAGTTCACCCAGATTCTCCACAATACAGTCTTTCTGAGATTTATTTGTGAAGCCAGGATAGCATACGTCTCATAAGCCTACATTCTCAGGCCTTGACTTGATGGCTTTCTCTTCAACACCAGGAATGTCCCCCTCCTCCCCCAGGTTAAGTTACACAACCCCAGCTTTATTTTTTGCTCTTAGAGAATTGCTGCAGCTGCCTCATGGACAAAGTCTGTGCAGAGGAGTGCGACTTGTCAGTACATCAGGTTCTGTGCTGGGGTGCTTCAAGAAACTGCTCAGGCTTTTATTTTTAAAAACCAGGAATAAGCAGAAGTTCCTATTGAAAAAAGTCTCTGCTTTTGTGCTTAAGCAGCTTGAAAGCTACTCACTTGACAATTTCTTCAGCTATTCCAAATTTAAATACTGTACTTGTAAACAGTCATGTTGAATTTGTTTTGGAAGAAAGTTTTCCCATGTGTTATTTATAAAAAACAAGACACTTTCTACCTACAGATTTAGTCAATTATGCTATTATAAGATATACCCATTTTACATAAAGATGTTGATTTATCCAGAATAATGAATACAAAGCCATAACAGATAGAAAACTTATTCCCTATTCACTAAGTTACACTTGTCAAAGAAGACTTTGACCCTATTTGACATTCAAACCCCTATGTGACTGCACAGCTCCTCCAATGT
The DNA here is from genome assembly GCA_013396755.1 of Sclerurus mexicanus. Taxonomy (NCBI): domain Eukaryota; kingdom Metazoa; phylum Chordata; class Aves; order Passeriformes; family Furnariidae; genus Sclerurus; species Sclerurus mexicanus. The sequence continues at coordinate 21,501 of VWZF01002815.1, forward strand.
TATCCCAGTGTCCTTCATGTGAGCACCTCTTACAGTCACTAGAGATGATGAACAAAGCACTGCACTGGCTCCCATCCTGTTTGTGTAGCATTCACAGACTATTCTGGACAAGTGCTGTGCTTCACTCCCACAAAGGGCCTAACAGATGACCAGTTCTGGATTGTGCGTCCCTTTCACTCCGTCTGACATCAGGTTGCAGTGATTCGCATTCAGAGCGAACATGACACAGCAATATTTGATAGTTCTAAGAACTGAAGTTCAGCTACACATGAACTGAAGAAGGTTTGTTGGCTGCTGCCTACCAAAATATGATGTTTGATTGGCCATAAAAACATCTAGCAACAGACCCAAACTTTTCTTGGAAGAGGTTGACTTCCAATAGTTACTAATCCACAAATTAAGATTTAAATTCAATGTGCCAACCAAGTGTTAAAACTAGGCTTTAGGCTCAGCCCAAATTTTGTTATCCCCAGTTTTTCTGCATTACTACAGTTGTATAAATTATGTATCACCCAAAAATAGTCTAACAAAACTGAAGTCCCTTCTGAGAACAGGGAAACTCCTTCCCAGTGCCATCATTATGTTCCTCTGCCATAAAATGCTTCCTTCATAGTACCTTTTAGTTTGTTTTTTTTACTAGAAAGAGATTTAAAATAGTTTAGATGACAACCAAGTGAAAACCACTGCTTAGAGTTTGTTCTGGTTTGCTCCCCCTATACTCAGCACTGGTGAGGGTTGTGGTGGAGGTTGCACCTCCAGTAGTGTGCCCAGTTCTGGGCCCCTCAATTCAGGAAGGACACTGAGGTGGTGGAACAGGTCAAGAGAAGGGCAACAAAGCTGGTGAATGGTCTAGGGGGTAAGTCCTATGAGGAGTGGCTGAGGGAGCTTGGAATGTTGAGCCCACAGAAGAGAAGGTTCAGGGGTGACCTCATCAGTTGCTACAACTCCCTGAAAAGAGGTTGCAGCCAGGTGAGGGTTGAGCTCTTCTCCCAGGCAGCCAGTGACAGGACAAGAGGGCACAGTTTAGGCTGGACATTATGAAGAAGTTCTTCACAGAAAGGGTAATTAGTCATTGGAATGGGCTGCTTAGGGAGGTATATAAGCAAAGACTGGCGGTGGTACTCAGTGCTGTGGTCTAGTTGACATGGTGGTGATCGGTCACAAGTTGGACTCTGTGATCTCAGACATCTTTTCCAATCTAATTGATTCTGTGAAACATACTCTATCTTTTTTCTAGAGTACAGAAGTCACTGCCCTATACTTAGCAAGAAGAGGAAAGAAAACCCCAAAACTTTCTTATAATCTCAGCTATGAACTAATGCAAGATGAAAAAAACGCAAATCCCAAATAAACTGACGCATGCAAAAGATACAACAGAACTGATGCAGACGCCAACAAATGAAGAGTTTGTTTCTGTCCATTAACCTCCAGCCAGAGGTTTGCAATGTAAGGCTGTCCCAGCATCACTTTTGCCTTAGAAGCAGACACTAGCCGTCTTGGAAACAGGTTAGATGTAGGCAGGCCAAAAGTACTTCACTGTTCTCTTGGAAAAAGGTATGGCTGTGGCACCGGCAGATATGGTTTAGTGGTGAAGACAGTGGTGGTGCTGGGCTGACAGTTGGATTTGGTGACCTTAGATGTCTTTTCCACTCCTAATGATCTTATGATTCTCAGTGGGTAAAAGTCATCCACACTCTCAGAGCTGAGAGCTACAGGGTAGAAGATGAAACAGAACAAGGCTGAGACACCAGAAGCTCTAACCAGGTCACACTTGGTGACCTTATGTCAGTCTGCAGTCATGACTCAAAGCGCAGTTACTCCAGTTCAGGAAGAGAGTTGAAGTAAGAGGGACACGTCTGAAACAGGCTTGGATTCCAGGAGACTCCAAGACAAATGAAGAGGCCTGGCAGCATGATGATGACAGGTTTCTTGTGGCCAAGCACAGTAGAACCTTCCTCCATGCCTCTGCCATTGCACAGAGCTGGCTCCACAGAATGTGGCATCAGCTGCCTGGACAGCAGGAGAGATCTCAGGTGTGGTACACATGCTGAAGATATGCTCATGTGACAATTCACTGCACCCCCACAAGGCAGGGGAGCAGGCAATGCCCTGCTTTGGGATGGTTACTCATGGCCCTTTTCCCAACCGGACCTGATCCACCACTTAGCAACACATCTACAACTGCCAGAAGGAAACACCCTGGCTGAGGCAGGTACCACAGATCTACAGCTGTCATCCCACCATGCCTTCTCACAGCTTTTGTTGATTGCCAGCAGGTTACTTAGCTGTTCCTTGCAGGCAAAGTATGGTTCCTGGTTGAAGAACCCAAGCATAAGCATCTCACTTACACCAGAGACGTGAATAAAAGTGAACTGCTCAGTAGGTGAGGGATAAGCTTGAAAACCGGATGAAAATTAACAGTGATTTGTCCAAGCTGAACATTAAACAGGCTGTTTTGAATCAAGGAAATTGGAGTGTTAGCACTAACAGCACTAGAACCCAGACTTATTCCATAACATACAGAATAAAGTGGCCAAGACTAGCAGACTTCTTTCCCCATCCCTCTTTAGCAACACCCAGTGCAACTTCTGTCCCTTTCCAAAGGTAGAATAGCCATAGATGATATGGGATTAAGACCACATATTCTGCTATTACTGCAATTTAAAATACATCTCCAGAGTGACATGTCACAACTACTCTGCTGAGGCTGGTTTTAAGCTCCTGGTGAGTCTGCCCATAAACCTCTGAGGGTCAAAATAATCTTCAGTATTAAAAGGTTTTCAAAAATAATTCAGCCAGTTTCAAAACACAAAAGCCCAAATGTTCACAGGCCCCTACCCAGCTTCCCCCAGCAGTTCACTATTGCTGTATTTCAGGCCAAAGGCAGCCAAGCTCCTTCCACACAAATCAAAGACAGCAACCAGCAGGAAAAGAAAAAAAAAAATCAGTTAAATTTCACAGAAAGCGTATTAGTCAAATTTTGAAGCACATAAGCTTTCAGTTTTCTGGCAGAGACTGAGAAATGGAAATCATTCCATATGTTGGTCTCAAAACTTTCATTTTTTATATGCTCCGATAGAGATCATACAGCAATATAAAATGCTTAGTTTCAATTAGAATTACTTTCAAAAAAACCAAAAGAACAATAACAGAAAACCCAACACCAGTGTCCCCCCCAAAAAAGTGACACAATAGGTTCTTTATAGAGAATTGTTTAAATATGACTGTGGTTGTCTCAAGAAAGAGCCACTTGGCACTCAGAGAATTATGCAAGAGAAGAAACATTACCATCATCCACTGAACTTGGACACTAAGTTGTCAATAAGAGATGTGTCTCAATGTCTTTTTTGCTTAGCAGTTTGAGTAATATGGACACAGCAATAAAAAGTGAGGTTAGGCAGAGATCCCACTGAAGTGGCATTATCATTAAGAACAAACAAGGCCTTTTCTTTTCACCTTAACCAAGAAGTGCCAGGCACCTTCATCTCAAGCATTTGGGTAGGGGCGTTTTCTTACCACATGAATGACAAATTAGAAGAGATTTAGGTAATAGCTACAAGACACTTAAAAGGTACAGAGGAGAAGTCAGCCTCTCAAGTTATACTGCTTAATGCACCACTGAAAGGCATTCAGCTACTAAGTGTGGGTACAGTTACTGTTCTGCAGAGAAGTAACTGGGAACACAGAGATGAAATTCAGTTTTCTTCAATACATTATAAGAAGCCCATTCTTCTAATAAAGGTGAGTGCTTTTACAGATAGTTATTCCAGCCAAGATAAGCAAACACTTGCACACCAGTATGGTTTACATCCATGAATAAGGGGCCTTTACAAGCAGACTTCATGCAAGAACAAATGTGTATTCACAGAATGTATTGTAAGTCAAAACTACTCCATTGCATGGCTTTTGTTTTGACAAGGCCAAAGAAGGCGCTGCAAAAGAGAATATTATTTCAGCCTTTGCCTAGGTCTGACAGCAAAAGGCTTCTAGATGTAGAGGCATTTAAGGATTAATTTAAAACCAAAGAATTATGTTAAACACTGGTCTTTGCACCATTTCAATGCTCTGGTAGAGAGTTTTGTATCTTAACCCCTCCAAATATTTAGCTACAATGAACATTAAAACATATGTTTTAAATACTTGACTAGGATACATAACTTGGGGAAGCATCACATTGCTATTGCAAACATGTCCTCACTGGTACTGACTTAGATTTCTCAAGCAAGAACTGTTTATCCAAACTTTTAAACCACCTCTATAATTTGAACAAGACAACAAAACAGACCAAAAGAAAAACATGCCATGCTTTCAGTACTAAGACCTTTAGGAGTAAGACACAGCCTTCCTTGTAGGCAGTCTTCTCTTTGTTAATTACAAGTACTATGAAATCTCAGAGTGTCACCCATTTAAATTCAGCGCCTTTATGTTATCGTTGTTCTCCAGGTAAAAGCCTCAATTTAAAACAACAAACATCCAGGAATTTTGAGGTCACATTTGTTCAAGTCAAGCAAGATTCCAAAATATCTTAAATGCAACCTAATTCAGCAGCTGTCATTTACTTCCTTTTTGTAAGACACTTTGGGCAAATATTTATGCATCAGAAAGTGGGGAGATGGGCAATGAATCAACCAGTTTGGTTAATCTTGGCTACCAGTGCTTCAGGGGAAGGAACACAATGCCAAAATTATTACTGTCAAACTGGCCTGGTAAGATGAGACATTCTCAACAAGTCACTACCACAAAAGCGTAGCAAGATCAACTGCAATTCCTCTAACTCATAATGCTGGATAAAAACACTAAGGCTTTAAAAATGAAGCAGCATTCTGGAAATAGCTAGCTAATTTTGTGCACACATGTGTGTGTACGCACTCATCTGATCACGTGCAGACCAAATTATAAGAGGGCCTGCTGTATTATGAGTCACATAACCTCTGGCTCATCCACACTGTTGTCCACCTGTAGCTACCACACTTCCAACTTCAACTCAGTTACATTTAAGCTCAACATAAAACTTCCACCATTTAGCCCATACTGCTCACCACCTCAAACACATGCCATAAACTACACAACCAAACTGCACATCAAAGATCAGCGTTAAGGTTCTGCAAGAGTTTTTTTCTGGCATTCCTTACCTTCTAGATATAAAATGAGCATTTTGCAGTAGACCTAAAGGGCTATTAAAGAGAAGACATCTATGTGAATATATCACCATGTAAACAGCAGGTAGTCTGAGAGTGACTTCAAAAACAGTGAGGCAAAAACTTGAGTTTTTGAAAAGTTACAGATGTGTAAAACCCTCAGACACTGCCATAACATCACTGTAATACTGGATCCAAAGGATTTACACAAACAAAAATTAAAAACCAAAACAAAACAAGAACCACTTGTCTAACACTATAAATTCAAAGACTTCCACTAATTCGTATAATACAAACCACATCTAAAGCTACATGCTTTTGGTTACTATTTCTTGAAAAGACAGGCAAGAGGTTCCAAGAGGCATGGTTCCTTGCATTGTTACCCAAGAAAAAGAAAAGTCAAGTTGTATTTTACCTTATCCCAGGACCACTCCGTACAAAAATTAGGCACATCAACAGTACTCAAGCTATGCACATGCAAAGCTTTCCATTTTTTTCTAGTGGCAGAGTTGGGCTGTGCTACAACTCTCCTCTTGCCATATAACAGCACCTAACTGCACATGATCTCATATATCGAGGCAGTATCAGAAGGGGAAACCACTACCTGTGCTTCTCAGCACACACAATAATACTATCTGGATCAGAGGAGCCGTAGGGAAAGGGCTGGGAGCTGCCTACCAAAATTGACCTTGCCCACTTGCTCCTGAGGATGCACTGATGTCCAACACAGGTTACAGGAGGGACAAGTTCCCTGTGCAGCCCACAGGTGTAGCCTTCCAAAAAATTATACGCAACAGTAGACTGAGGGACTATCAGGTATCACCCAGGCCTGAGAGTCTGAGATCATAACTGTGCTTGTGATCCATGAACCAACATCAGAAGTGTTTGGCCTCTCTGCCTGCAGACAGCCTAGAGGCTCCTTGGTTTTGGAGACAGCCTGCTCTCAATTGGAGCTCCACAGACATGGAGCAAGCAGGGCTCTCTTCACCCTCAAATCCGTATCCCTCTCCTACATCAAACCACTGGTTATTACCATCAATGATACCTAAAGGCAACAAATATAAGAGACCAAAAACACAGAGAGAAACTCCGTAGCACCTTGCAATCCAGCTGCCTGTAGGCAGCTTTTCAAGGCAGCTTTTGTGCACAGACTACCACACATTCTTTCCCTGGAATCAAGTAAATTTTTGAGGAGTTAAATGTTCTACAAGTTATATAATAAGTGCTTAGGAAACTTCTATTGGCTTAATTTTAGGCTTTCTGAGAAGTAGACTATTATATCATACTTTTAAACATGGTGCTTATGCTTGCCATTATTTATCCATACATTCCCTATCTATTTTCTACTCTGAAATATTAACAAATATTGCAAAACACTTTGAAATCAAATCACCTGGAAGAAGCTGAGATCCGGCAATACATAACTCCATACAGCATAGGGTTAATGAGTTAGGAAAAGCGAGGATAACAATGCCTTGACAAGTATTTAGCCCCCAAATTGCTTGACAAAACCAATCATAATGCTTGCTGGTTTTTTTCCCCTTCCAGCTTATGTGTCAAGGCTTGTTCCTTCAAGTAGGAAAAATACCTTATGAAAAGAACTGCCTTAAGAACTATCAAATAGTAACTAACAATGTAGTTAATTTTTCTTGTTTCCTTTCATGCTAGGTGTATTAATTTTAATCTACTCAGACTGAACCACCTCTGAAGGAGCTTTTAATATTGACTTTTGCTCTACATTAAACAAGGTTCTTGACACAGTGTGCTTGGTCAAGCCGTGCTTGTGGGTAGTGCTATATGCTCAATAATGAAGTTTCTATTTGTATAATTTCTCACTTGTACCTCCTCCGAAACACTGGATCCCAGCACAAGAACACCATTCAACTAAAAAAAATTAGAAGAATTGTATTTCTTAAAGAAAAATCAGAAGCTGTGGTGCTAAGATGCAATTGCACCAAACTTTCAGGACCTTGAGTAAGCCATCAGGAGACACTTTCTAATAGTCCTGCAAGTATCCTGAAAACACCATTTGATGAAAGCACTGGGCAGACCTTCATCATCCTCCAGGCTCTGAAGACTCAAGCATCAAAGAAAGACACTGGATTTCAAGACACAGATATGAAGAGTCACCTGAGATGGTGAAGGTTTCACCATGCACAGCCCTCAGCCACTGAGATCTATCCCAACTAGAACCCATGATCACCAGACTACAGCACAATAACCTTTGTTGTGGTGGTCCCCATTTAAGTATTAGCAAAATCAAGGGTAAAGACAGTTCTCCTGCATCTAACAAAGGACCCTCTCAGATGAACAGAAGACGCATATGGCATAAAGGTGGAATCAATGAACTGCTCACACCCAGTTCTGCAGATTACAGCACAATCTGGTTCTCTGATGCTCAGGCACTGCCTGCAAAACCAGAAAAACACATTCCCATCATTTCCAGAGCAATTCCGAACTACCACACAGCCCAGTGGAGTCTGATTCAAAGACCTGACTTATCACACCATGTCCTTCCCAGCTGACCTAAGAAAGTATCAAGTGCCACTATCTTTGACCTGAACACAAAGCATTTCATTCTGAGAAAAATCTTTCCTTTGTCACTAAAATTCAGTAATAGAATCAGACGTAAGCAACATCTTTGACACACAAGGTTTATCCACATTTCACCCTTAAACTCTGTGACTGAGTTGGGACCAAAAATCAAGTTCAGCTATTGCAGTCAAATGCCTGTAGGCCAACACAAATGATTCTGCCAGAACTTCAGTTAAACTGGCAATTTCTTATTGACAGCAATTGAGTGACAGACATTTGTTTTTATCATAACTTCTTTGTAGGATTTAACATCACTGTCCCTGAGGTACTTTTGCTTTGCCAGTGAGGAATGAGAAGCAACCAGCGTATGGAAGAGCTCAACTCCTTCCCTGAGGATGGTAACCCAAAACTTAAACAAAGAGTTTCCCAAAACATTAGAAAGCTATTCAGTATAACTGGAAAGACACTAGGTAAGACAAAGGTTGATATAACCTCCACTGCAGATGTCCTCCTTCAGCTGATCACAAAGAGGAGGGGGGGCTGCTGGATCTTTCCTTGCTGATACAAGCTGGTCTTCACACAGTTGTTGTTCCTGAAGGCTGCTGCCCTTTCCATCTAGCTGGCAGCCCTAAACTACAAAGCACTTCAGCAGACCTGGGCATGCCATATTAGCTGATGAGACATGTTTAGATGCTGTGCTTGAATTTTTAAGAAGTCCCCAACTTTATTATAACCAGCACATTGATACCCTACAATTTAAACAAACATTCAGGGAGATTTGTTTTCTGCTTCAACTTATCAAATACTAGAGTTACAGGATTTGCAACTGAAACCAGAATCTGTTGAAATGTTGAACCAGCTTTTGACAGCATTAGCTTCTGTCAAGGAGGCACAGAGAGCATTTCCCTCCTTTCAGTTTTTTCAGTTAGTTCAACAGCCCAGAGAGAAAGGTTGTATTTCAACAAGATGCCAAAAGCTCATTCTACCACCTCCAAGATCTCCACAGGCACAAATCAAGCATCTGTATTCCCTATCAACAATCATTAACTCCTTCCTTATTAAGGTCACATTAGACACAGGTATTCCTTGAAAAATTCATACTCTAGCTTAATTGAAAACCACATTTCAAGTGGAAGACAGTTCCAAAACTCTCACTGCCACAAAGCTGAAAAAGGCTACATCCTGTAATTGCATATTTCTAATCCTGCTTACCCAACCTTAATAAACTAAAAATACAAAACAAGATGAAGGCAGGTATTTCATCAAATCAAGAAATCTGAAAAATGAAACAGATGCAAGCTGAGCACTAGTTCAGAACTGCATATACTATCAATACATTACGGAAGTCACTCATCAAATAAAGTCTGGGTATTAATCTTATCTCTGGACAACTCCAAAAGCCAAGTCTAAGGCATCTGAAAGCTTGCCTGGGCCTAATACAAAGAGAGTGAAGAATATCACTTCTTCCCAGGGACAGAACGAGGGTCCAAGACCACTTTTTCAGTGGCTCAGAAGTCAGAATGCATAACCAAAGATCAGAAGCTACAAAAACCCACCATGCAGAGCTCCTCCTGTAGGAAAGATGAGACAGAAACAACACACAAGACACTTCAGCCATGCCACTTGAAGGGAATTCTGCTGCTGTGGAGGGTGGAGGCACCATGAGATCTCAGCCTCCCATTCTTGAAACAAGTATCACAGGACTGGTAAAAAGAATTTAGAAGAAAGACAACTATTCAAGGACATCAAATACTCAGAAGGACAGCACAGTCGCAATACTGAGACAAGACAATAGGCAACCTTGCCTATATCCAAACACTTGCTAATACACATCCCCAAATCATTTCACAGGTGGCTTCAGCTTCTTTCCAGGAACAACTGCAAACACACAGTCCAAAGAGTTCGCCAACCAAACAAAAAAATTTTGATCCATTATGATTTCCTTGAAAAAAATGAATGAGTAATTTAAGTGCAGGAAGAGGTCGCCAGGCCATTCGGATGTAAAGATGACACTGTTACCAACCAACGACTCGAGCGACTTCCTGAATAAGTAATAATGGAGGTGAGTCTAAGAATACACCGATCACACCTACATGAGTAAGCCAGCCAACTCATTACAAAAGGCAAGCCTGGTGCCAAAGCCTTCCCTTCCTCCCAAACAATGAGGCCAAACTGAACGTGACTCAAATCTATTATTCCCCAAGCTACAGGTTATTTTGGTTTTGTGGAACAAAGCTCTTAAACTCTGACCTGGAGAGGCCAAGAGGCACCAAAGGTGCATGTTAGTCAAGCAAAGACACCATTCAAAATTTTTTTTCAGTTTGACAAAAGCCAAAGGGCATGAAATGAGAGATGCAGCAGCCACAACTAAAACAGTTAACTGCAGGGAGAAGCAAGCTGTTGGGAACAATATTTTGCCAAAGATCAAGCAGGCTCCAAATGCAGAGGACTGTGCCTGACACAGTGTATGTTCTGAACACCCAAAGTCTTCCGGTTGCCTGTTGGAAGAAAAAAAGTGCAACTCCTCCTCCTTCTCCAGTTGTTTTGATAATTTAAGTCTGCGCCCTTCAGTTCTTTTCTGGGACAGCTATGCCAGATTTTCTACTTGCTGTATGTAAAAGTGTGGAAATAGCAACCATAAAAGTTTTTTTGTATTAACAGGAAGGCTGAGAGAGGAATTGAAAGCATTTATCTACCTTCACCCATTACGTGTTGCAGCAGTCCTTTGAAGGCTGCCTTCTGAAAGTTTGGAGAGGAAGAAAACAGGAGTAGAAAAAATAATCACATAAAACAGCCCTGAAGCCCATTGAGTTCTGAGGAAAACACAGCCTGTACCCTGAATTAGCCATCTACGAATGAAGCTATCAAGGGAAGGCTGGGAAGTCCCTGACTTTGAAATAAGCATTATCATAGAACTGTAGAATAGTTCGGCTTGGAAGGGACCTTAAACATCACCCAGTTCCAACCCCCTGCCGTGGGCAGGGACACCTTCCACTAGACCAGGGTGCTCAGAGTCCCATCCAGCCTGGCCCTGAACACTGCCAGGGATGGGGCATCCATAGCAACCTGTGCCAGAGCCCCGCCACCCTACCAGTAAACAATTTCTTCCTAATTTCTAATCT